>WWET01003773.1:30530-40866 GCA_011038615.1 Limnodynastes dumerilii | reverse complement strand
ATCCGATCCGATTGCTGGTTAATCGAGTCACGGATAATCGAGGTTATACTGTATATTAAAAGTTTTCAAACACCCAGGATGTATAAAACAGAGCAGATGCCGGGACACGCCCCCCCCCCCGTTTTACAGGCATGTCTGCTGAGCTCAGCAGCACGGATAATCCGATTGCTGGTTAATCGAGTCACGGATAATCGAGGTTCTACTGTATATTAAAAGTTTTCAAACACCCAGGATGTATAAAAACACACAGAGCAGACTCCCAACACGTCACCAAATCTTGAGTCCCAAACCAGAATAACTCACACAGACTAAATATACCAGAGGTCATAGGTGCATATGTCAGTATAAATGTTTATCATAATCAAGTCCATATTGGAGAGCAGGGGAAAAAGTATTATATCTTGATGGGGCTTCCTTTAAAACTCAGCTCATCAGATAACGCACTTTTTAATAATTGGCTACCCTATTTACAATTATTTATAATATAACACACAATGGGCTGGATCCAGACTTAAGTAAGTGCTTGAAAGTAGATACACCTGGGCTAAACCATGTTGATTGCAGGGGAGTCATATTTCATCCGTTGCAGTATTAGAGTTGAGAGGTGATGTTTCCTATCCCAAGTCTAAAGAACAGTGTGATAGTAAAGCTGGTCGGTATCTGTGTACAGTAAGCAATTCAAAGATATGTCCCTGCATGCAAAGAATACAATTAACTTGACTCCCCCTGAAATCAACATGGTTTAGCCCAGGAGTAACTACTTTCAAGCACTTACTTAAGTCTGGATCCAGCCCATTGTGAGGGCACACACAGCCCAGTTGAGCAGCCTCCTAATATAATTATACGGTCCAAGCCATATGTGAAATCAATAGTACAAATAATAAGATGATATAGTGGGCACTAGTGTGTTTTTGTGAGACTAAACTGTAATAAAGTGACTGACTCAAAAAAAAAATATATATATAATAGTCAACCAAATTCTATATAAGAAAATGTAAAAAACTTATATAAATGATATAGCTAACAACATGAATTCAAATGAATAACAATAAATACTGATGCATATAAACATAGAAAGAATGAACGTGTAATATACAGCAAGTCCAAGTGATTATGTGACAATATGAAGCTCATGGTTCAGAAGTGTTCAATGATAAATATGCTCCCAATGGGGATAATGAAGTCCACAATTTCTTTAATTCAAAAGAAGTGTTCTTAGTTACGTTGTCCTAATAGTCTTTTTATCCTGTCCCTATGTATTAATTATGGGTTCCATGCTGGGTTCAATTCCAAAAAATAGTGATTGGAACATCCAATAAATATTCTATATAGGGCTTCACATGGGTAAGGGCTCATGGAATGAGGAAAACAGAAGAAAAGCTCCATATGTGTAAAATCAATAGGACAAGTATTTTATTCAGAATGTTATCACATATAAAACTGTTCACATAAAGACACACCACATAAAAAGCAAAGTAATACCGCCCAAGGGGGGAGCTTCGTATCAGCTCGTGACTTCTATAAACCAGAAGATGTCATTTCCCAGGACTGGAATCGTATAGTGCAGCCAACTGTATGGTACTCAACCACCGGCCTGATGTACCACCAACGCATTTCAACATAATGTCGAGTCCTGACACATAGGCTGTCACGGGTAGACGGTATCAAGACTCAAAACATTATGCGTCTCTGGGTACATCAGGCCGGCAGTTGAGCTCCAAACTTCTGGTTTATAGAAGTCATGATCTGGTACGGAGCTTCCCCCTTGGGGGGTATTACCTTGCTACTTATGTGGTGTGTTTTTTCTGTAAACAGTTTTTGTTTTATCCTATATGTGATAACATTCTGAATAAAATATTTGTCCAATTGATTTTACACATATGGAGCTTTGCTTGACATGAACTTATTAACTGATATGATAAGAATCACAACGCTTATTTACAAAAGAATAATGAAATATTATGATCCATTTATGACAGGAGCCATAACTTGTTCTGCCCCACTACCTTCAAGCTAGTGCAATACCAGATCCTGGCCAAATGAAGGTCACTCCATATTCAGATATTAATTTATAAGGAAGATATATGACTATATCCTGACACATAAGACTCTTTAACAGTTGTTCTTCCCTGTAGATTGACTTTGTCTAATATTGGAGTTAAATAAGTGAATAGCCACTGAAAGCTGTAGCATCTCTCATACTTGAAATATGTTTATTCATAACCTTAATTAAACTTAAAGGTTTTTCTGCTGATTATCAAGCAGATCACACAGTAAACAACAGTTTAAACTGTCATCTTACCAGTGTGTACTGTCCAACGATGCTGTGGACTGGTTGCTTGATTGGATTTTTAGAACGGGTAAGTTTTCACAATCAACAATGTCCACAGTTCTTCTAACAATTCTAACGAACACTTCCTGCTTTAGGTTCAGATTGTGGGCGTGAATATTCAAATTTTGAAAGAATCAGGGGGTTATATGATACCCCTTTCAAAATGTGAAAAACCTGGGTCTAAAAATCCGGATTTTTCCGTGAGAAGAAATACCAGGTTAAAAAAAAAAGACACCTTTTAATCCCCTAAAAGTCTTTCACATCTCCAATTAATTTCCTGGGTTTTAGTGGCTTTAGCGCTTGTAGTGCTACAATCATTAGCATGCCCAAGGATGGCAGGACGTTATTTGGTCACCATGGAAATGGGATTTCACAGGCTGCCCAAGGGTATAAATACACCCCAATGACAGCAGAGCTGTCATTAGCATCGGGATGTCCTGCGGTGCAGGACATGAGTTGTCGGTCCATAGGGATTTTTATTTTTCAAAGACCTCCCGCACGGATTAAAAGCTTGGAAGATGGGATCCTATTCAAGATGGTAAGTACTTTTTATTTATTATTTTTATGCTATTTTTTATTCATTTATTTTCTGTATTTTATAATTGGCGGTAATTTTTTTATTTTATTATTTGGGGTGGTAAATAATCATTGTTTATTTATAGGGGGCCATTAAATGTTAAGTCTTTTTTTAATGGTAGGGGCCGGCCCTATATTTTATTTAGTAGCTTGGAGGGGTATTAATTTGTGTTTTGTTGTAACGGATGACGGCATGCTGGCACTTGTGGTTCTCCAAGCGCTGCAATCCTTGGGCATGCTGATGATTGTAGCACTACATGCATCAGCATGCCCTATACTTACTATCTTACTATCCAACGCTAAAAACAGATTTGTTTACTGTTGCCATATCAACAGTAGACAATTCTGAGCCAATCAGGAGGCAAAATGAAAGACCCGGGTTGAAAACAACCTTGGACCTTTCACATTGCCACCCTTCCCGGGTTGGACCCGGGAAAAACCCTTCGTTTTTCCTGGGTCAAAATCCTGGGTCTTTTGACCCGGGTCGACCGGAAGTGACCCTTTCTCATCACCACCAAAGAGACCCGGGTTTTTTTTTGAAAATCTCGGGTATTTGGTGGTGATGTGAAAGGGGTATGAGAGAAAAACAAAGATGCCAGTAAATTGTTTGTAGTGTGTACAGTAGCATCATGAGGCTAATTTTGATCTTGATAGACACCTGGATGTCTGATTGACCTTTCAATAGATGGAGATAAAACACATTGGGGTAGATCCTGAGTGACGTACACTAGCATATTTACGCTAGCCGGTGACGCAAAACTGTTTTGTATGTACTGCGCATGCGCGTGGCAGATGTTATGCCACATAACTCTGAAGGTGCGTACCGGCATCGTATCAACAGTGTAACTACGAACAAAGGGGCGTGACTTCCATACGACACCTTAATTAATTATGCTTCAGAGGTGGGGTCAGGTATTTAAATCGTAGAGTATAGGCACGTGTACGTGTAACCTTTATGTACATCAGTAGTTACGCTTTGAAAAGTTAAGGTAGGGTTTGGGAAGAGTAAAACGGCCAAAGTACGTACGAGCGAGGGGAGTGTCTAGGGGAGTGCATAGTAAATACGCTACGTGATGAAAAGTAACAAGCACTTTGGTCTGGATCCGGTCCATTATAATTAAAACTACACTATTCAATATCATTATTATGGACCAGATCCAGACTTTCTACAAGGGGGCGTTTTGCAATCACTAGGATGAGAAAATGAACCCCTCTGGAAAGCTTCACGCGCACTGGCTTTTTTAGGATGAATTGAATAAAAAAAAGATAATTATTTATATATTATAACAGGGAGGCTCTTATATTATTGTAGAGACACTACAGGCAGCAGCGGGCCCGGGTGTCAGGCCATGCTGGTGCTTGTGCTTTCCCATGGTATCCATGGGCATGCTGGCGCCTGGAGTACTACAGGTACAAGCATGCCCACACTTTTAATGGCAGACTGGGCTTGCTGCGGACTGTAGGGTAGGGGGTATTTTAAGTTTTATTTTTTATTATGTTCCTATAGTAAGGGATTTTATATTATTATTTTTTTGTTTACAATGTATTCACGGCTATATTGCACGCAGTTGGCTGCAAATACCTTTAATACAACATCGCCCACATCCTGCAGTGCACAGGACAGCAACATCCAGCCTAATTGTATCAGGGCCTAGGACTTTCTAATTGCAGGGAGAAATAACTGTAATAATTAGCTATTGTTCAGTTGTTACAATGCAATGTTTGTACTCTATTTTATATCAGGTACTAGTATTGACTCAACTTTTTTTTTTTCAGATTTCTGTATTCTTTGTTAGGTAATTATCTAAATGATAGCATAAGATCCCGGACAATCTGAAAATTTGGAATACAATTTGCACATGAAGCTCAAAGCAGATCAGTGTCATGAATGCAATTAGACTATGGCAAAAGCAAGCATACCTACAATAAATTCCACCATGTCCAATGCTAATTCTAATTCGTATTTCTGTCTGGCTTTCTTTATCTGCAATATGAAATGTTAGCACCAGATGGCACCATTATTCAAGCTAATTACTGCTCTGCACGTAAGCACCTGTTATGTGCTTTTATTACTAGGGACAAACACAGTATTTGTACCATGTGTCATTATAGTGTGGAAGGGCATGGAATTGAATAGGCTATAATTGTAAAAGGTGTCAGGCTACTCTCCCCTTGACCCTTTTTTCACCTTCAAATACATGATTAATGCGGGGTTCACTACTATTAGGATGTTGCAGCTCTCCCTTCATGAGCAGAGTAGTATAACGCAAGGAAACCCTTGTAAATCCAGCTTCACATTATACAGGATGTAATATGGAGCATGGTTTTACCATATGATATAGAGGAGACATGATATACCATCACATCCTGTGGTTAGCTGCAGATTCAGCATTATCATGGAGTGAGATTGCCATCACGTCCAAAATGGTGTAGCTGCTAATTCACAGGTTTGTGTTTGGTTACCTGGGGTTGTAGACTGCCCTATGCACAGAAGATGTCCTGCTCTTCTCTTTTCTGAGATTTAAAGTTTTTGTTTGTATTGCTTACAGAACACATCCATTAAGGCTCCAGCCTTAATGTCATCATTTCATTGCTATTTGGAGTTTGAGTGGTAAAGTTTTAAAGGTTACTGATTTAAAGAAAAGGTTAGAAATCTTTTTTTTTGTGTTGGAACCGATTATCTACCTTTAGTGGTATTATAGGGATAAGCTCAGAATAATTTAGCTGTGTTAGATGATGTCTTGATGATATGTTATACAATGTCAAATATTTAAATTTAAAATATCTGAAATTTGCCCTTGTTATTATTCTTTACAATGAAAGAGAACTCTGAACCTTAATGTGCTTCCAGATAGTATGTCATCTGCTTAGTGTTGCTAATAATCAATTTTAGGCAATGTGCGCAATGTTTGTGCGTTATTTGTACTTTCCGGAAAGTTGTTTTCATTTGCTGCAATGTTGTTAAGTAAATATTTGTCTTTCCAGCAACTCTGTTGTCATTGTTATGTCATTATATGTGGTTTGACTGCTTAACGCAATATTGGGGTAGATCCAGAACTACGTCCGTCTTCCATAGACGGACGTAATTCAATGAACAATAGCTACTGCGCATGCGTAGTAGCTATTGTACGTAATCTGCATATCGTTTCGATACGTAGATTGCGTATATGCGGTCTTTTAGACGGACGTAGTTCTGAATCCGGCCCATTGTTAGTAAGAAATATCAATAAATGAATAAGCAAAATTGAGTTGATAGCAGATTATGGACCGTATTCAAACTTTAGTAAGTGTAGAATCTACATGCGTATTTTTACAATCAGTTAAACTGCGCATGCCCAGAACCCAAACATGTAAACCATGAAGACTGATTCACATACACGGACGTCAGACTTAGGAGTGATGTACACATCAGCACGTAACAAGGCATGTGTGGCTAGAGGGGCAAGACTCTTAATGCAAATGAGCTGCACACGGGCTACTAATGTACAGTAAGGGAGTTAGGACTGATTCACAAGCAGGAGCGCCTTCCGGAAACTAACATACGCACGGGAAAAGTTAAGGTAAGGTTAAAGAACCGTATTGTTTAATGTGAGCCCATGAGTCTTCTCTTATTTCATGCCACACCAGCTGCGTGTTTTTAATCAATGGATGTGTGTTTATAAATTAAACAAATATAGGCTCATTTATTAAATCTGATATCACATTTTGTGCTAGACTTTAACCATGTAAAGTTGCTATTATTTATGTATAGTTTGAGAAGGTTTATTTTGAACTTTTATTAACTTTAAATTTTGATAACAAACACAATTACATATACTTATATTTAGCTGTATTGTTTGTTTGTTTTGATTTTATTTTTAAAATGATTATTTTGTAAATGTTTTATGAAAGTCTCTATATGTTGTGGATCATTGGGCCGGATCCAGACCTACGTTCCCTTTACGTTTCAACGCGTAGCGTATTTACGCTATTGCAATTACTATAGCGTAAATAGACATTTCTGCGTTTTATGTTACAGATAGAATGGTATAGTCTGGTTAATGGCAGTGTTGCTGGGGCATTTCCTTTGCAATGACTCCAGAGTCAGCAGTTTAGGAGAATATTGAACCGAAAAAGTAACATATTTTACTCTGCTCCTAGCATGCAGTGTCACCCAAGCATGCATGAGAAGCAGAAAGAGGCAGACACAACTGATGGATCAGTATCACGGTGGCTAGCTTCACTGCTGTTCCCATGGGTTAAAGTGGATTAAAACTACTGGTTTATACTTTTTATTTTTTAAACATAGACACAGTTTGTAGGTCACTGTTTAATAGATGGAATGGATGGCAGGAAAAGAAAGCACACACTGCCAGAATTAGTTGGGACCTTATTAACTACCAGAGCTACCATGCGTAGTAGGTCATTTCCTAAAACACCGCGCTTAAGAAGCCGGAGTCCAGTCCATTAAGTCGGTAATATCAGATATGTTATGTTATGAGGTAGAATATAGAAATGCCAACACATTTTTGGTTTCAAAACAGGACAACCTAACCTCGCCAGGGTTAATGTCTGCTGTAGAGGAAATGCATTTGTGCTTGCACAGCACTATTAGCAAGTGTATTTGTGAAAAGCTAATGAGCCATAATTTCCTGTGGCATCTGCATGTTTGTTATCAATAGGGTTTTTTTTTTAAATGTATTAAAACATAATTTATTAGTGATGTCAATATCTACTGTATAATACATGCCAGAAACTAGCCTAGGTAAACACAAAACATTTATGTTCATTGTAATAAATGAATAGTATAAAAGGTCACATTCTTTGCCCTGAGATCTTACACTTGCATGCCACACCTAACACCATACACTATTTGGGATCTTGCCCTGATGAAGTGGTGGCCCACATGAACCAACACTCTCCATTACACTCTCCATTTATCCCTTACAGCACTCCTCCGTTATGCAGCTTGTCACATACCGTTATACAGCTTTCTTCATTCTATACTAGTCCTGTTGTGTTGAAAATGGAAACATTTGCTTTCACTGCGATTTACCATCATATGTAATCATAAGAAATCACCAACACATTTCTGATGTAATGGATTATTATCATTCCTGTTACATTTTGGCATCACCTGCCTTTTCGTGGCTCGTTTGCCTTGCCAACTGACAACCACCTCAACAATGATCCTGTCCAACTAGCGTCAACAAAAATAGATAAAACCAACACCTCCCTCTAGCCATATGATCTAGATATACAGGCCTCGCTACATGGAGACTTGACAGAGAGATCTCACAAACCCCCTATCTGAGGAGGTATTGTCCTGAATACTTCAAATTTCCCATGCATGCTCCTGCCGTCTAACACCTAAAGAGACTCAACCCAAAATTCATACTAGATGGTATAAGACCCCCAATTAATTCACTCTTTTCTACCACAGGTCCAAGCAACATGCTGGCAATGCAGTCTAGCTACAGGGTTGATGGCTCATATGTGGTGGTGATGCCTGCGTTTACCACTGCTTTGGGATCCGGTAATCAATATTGCAAAAGTAGTAGGACCTTAGATACCTACAGACGCCAAATTCTGGCTTCTATCCCTACTTCCAAATTCCCCATCTGTTCCTAATGCATCTTGGTAATGCTGCCAAAGGGTCATCCAAGTGCTCTGTAGAGCTACAATAATCTTCTTGATTTCTGAATTGTACAGAAGAGTATAATTCTACTGCTCCATGGATGAAATCATTCTCTCTGCTACAGATCAATTTCAAGATTACATAAACAGAGAATGACCACAAATATATTTCTTAAAGCTCTATTTAATAGAGCACACAAGCGCTATTGATCGGTTGGGTCTTCTGCCCACAGACCCCAGAGATAAACAAAGAGTACCGATCAGCACTGGAAAGAAGTTAGAGAACACACAGCTTAAAATGCAATATTTATTATAGTCACTAAACCAATGTAAAAATAAACTAAATTAAATTAAACATTATAATTAATTCAAATTACATATGCCGTTAATGCCCACATGAACATAGCTAAAGTAATATAGGAGCCTGAGGGTTCAGTAGAACTGAACTATAGGTATTCACTGAATCCTAGGTTAGAAACAAAAGATATGAGTTCTTTATTTTCAGCTGTATTGCACGTAGCAGGGTAAATGTAGAAGATATGTTCACCAAAAGTTCCTCTGCAAGTTATGAACCTAATTCTTTCATTAGAGCAGCGGATAAAAGTTGGAGTAGAGGAACAATCCGCTTTTTCAACCCGGATTTGACAGACACTCCTTCTCCCCATGGATAGCCAGTGGCATCTGCCATTTTGCGGATCTGTCCCCTCTCCGTTTTTTCCCCTCATTCACGGAGCTCCAGACCAGACTCCACCTCCCTAACACCTGCTTTTTTCAGTATCTCCAGTTACGCCATTTCTATAACTCCCTTGCTCCTCCACAATTTTACACCTCCAGTTCCACTACAGTAGAGTCATTATGTGCCCTGCGGTCCCCTCCGGCGAAACTCATTTCGACCTTTTATCGGTTGTTTCTCCGCCACAAATGCCCTACAAAAGACCCCCATGAGCTGCAGTGGGAGCGGGATTTTGGAGAGACATTGGATGAAGAGGACTGGGTATCAATTCGAGAGAATCTAGCTAAAACCTCTATATGCGTCCGTATCAATGAAAATGCCCACAAAATTTACTATCGTTGGTACCTGACTCCCAAAAGGCTGAGCGTAATCTTTCCTTCTGCCTCTGCCGCATGCTGGAGACGCTGCGGTAAGGAGGGTACCCTGTACCATATATGGTGGACTTGCCCGGGGGTGATAACCCTTTGGCAGGAGGCCCATCACCTGATCCTCTCTATCACGGGTGTTCGTGTCCCTGCCTCGCCCACTTATTCCCTACTTCCCTGTCCCATTCCGGATACCTCTAAGAGCGTCCGTCTCCTTATAAAGCATATCCTTAGCGCCACTAAGTGTCAGATCGCAGCACACTGGAAGCAATATTCACCCCCTTCTTTGTAATCTATTATTAATGAAGTGTGGCGAATATACAAATTAGAATATATGTCCAGCATACTCCATAATTCTCCCAAACGCTTTTCCGGTGTTTGGGCTCCATGGCTCACCCACTTTCATGTTTCTCCGGGTTGTCATGACTAGCCGTTAACATCCTTGAATAGTTCTCCTTCATTTCTCATTCTCAATGGTTACCTCCTTCAAGTCTTTCCTCCCCCTTCTTTATTGTTTAAACCTCTGTCCCCTTACCCCCCTTCGTGGGACGATCCCTAAATTCCAGGATTTCAAAACCCTAAGGTTAAATTGTGGTTTATATTGTTTATATGCCAATGTGTTGTTCTCGTGTTGTTGGATATGCGTCATGTTTATGCTTATCTGCTTGGATTTACTTATCCCTCATGGGATTAACATTCTCCCTTAACCTTTTT
>WWET01003773.1:17296-30332 GCA_011038615.1 Limnodynastes dumerilii | reverse complement strand
CTGCTGAAAAACAGTCCATGGGAATCTCAGATAAGCCCCTCACACGTGCTGTACGTCAGCGACGATCTCCATTCTCGGGCTGCAGTGCTTTCAGTTATGCTGTATAAAGTTTTGCAGGATGGTGCTGCCGATTAGTATGAATTTCAATGATCGGTTCTTGCAGACTCAGAGGCGACCTATTAGAAAGTGCATTTGCAATAGGCTTGGCGGGATAAGAATTAAATCCTTCAGGATAGTATTTTGCAAACTCCAACCAAAACTAAAGTTTTTTTATTTTAAATTCGTATATCTATACTATATGTCAGGGGTGTTTTAAGAAGTGTGCAGGATTTGTACATGAGACCACCGTCCCCTAAGGCATCCAACCCCCTTTTCCCGTGGCATCCTTCCCCTTGCAGCATCCCTATGTATGTCTATATACATAGATTTTGGTGCAGAGTGTGTGTCATGAGGCCACCTGTTCTGAGGAATGTTTGTGTCCATATTGTGCTTTATAGTGTTTCAAATTTCAGATTGCTTTTATTAATTGATTAGTCTATATCATACTGTGACTTTAACTAAATTCTTTGACACTAGTAGAAATGGACAAATATGAGTTATAAACAACAAATACTGTATGTAGCAATAGTAGGACATGAATTAAAATTAAAATAATACAGAAGTTAGCTTAAACTCACCAGATTCCTAATATGTTAAATTGATTACAATATCATTACATTTTTTTTTATTGCCTTTATTAAGCTTGTGGAATTATAAACTATACTATAGAAAAAAGCTGTATTGTGTAATGCATTGATTGCAAATAGCTTTTTTTTTATCCTGACGTTCGCAATTTATAGAGCAGTCTGTTATTACCTACTGTAATTCTGGACTCCAACACCTGTTGTGATATACAATCTACACTTTATCATGTTTATGCTGACAAGTTTAAGAACATTTACAGTAGCCTTCTAACCTCAAGGTCACTTGCTCTGTAATCATTGTGTATGCAGATCACCTGTATTTTTCCAGATGATGACAATCTTTACATTGATTTTATTGTGTCTGAGATCTAAAGTCCATTGACCATGTCTTTCTATTCAACATAAAGCAAAAAAGAAATTTACCTTATTAAAATACTCCTGGCATGAGAGCCTTCTTTATAAACTGAGATTATATTCTTGCCGGCGTACAATTGTCTTGTATTTTATTTCTGAATTTTATTCTTGAATATTCATTGCACAAAATGAGGCTCATTTGATATTAATATTGGTTTTATAAAGTTTTCACTCAAATGTAAAAAACATTCAGCTCCTATGTTCAGGACAATTTTGACAACAAAAAACTATTTTTAAGTGTTTTTTTGTAATCACTACACATTTCTCATCTAAATTCAGTGGCCCAGTCACCACTATTCAGACATTCATATGCTCGCAACTTAAACATAGAAGCATAGAAAGTAATGGCACACAAGAGCCACGTGGCCCATCAAGTCTGCCCAGTTGTTTATTTAAAACTATACTGACCCTAGACCCTATTTACTCTCAATTTAATTGGAGATTTAGGATATCCTTATTTATCCTATGCATGTTTAAACTACTATGTTAGCCTCAACCACCTCAGATGGGAGGCTATTCCACTTATCTATCACCCTTTCAGTAAAGTAATTTTTCCGCACATTTCTTCTGAATCTACCACCTTGAAAAATGCCACCCTCCTCTAGCTGGTCACAACCGTTGATGTATTTGAAAGTTGCTATCATGTCAACCGTCTCCCTTCTATACATGTTTAGTTCCTCTAGTCTTTCTTGTTATGATTTGTGACACAGGCCATGGACCATTTTAGTTGCTCTTCTTTGCACAGTCTCTAATGTATTTATGTCTTTCTGGTGATGTGGCCTCCAGAACTGAACACAGTATTCTAGGTGAGGTCGTACCAATGACCTTTAAAGGGGCATTACTATTTCTCTCTTTCTGCTACTTATTCCTCTCCCTGTGCAACCAAGCATCTGACTTGCCTTTCTCACTGCTTTGTTACATTGCTTGACTACCTTTAAGTCACATTAAAATAATGACTCCTAGATCCCTTTCCTCCTCAGAAGTTTCTAATGTAGTGCCATTAATGCTATAATGAGCTTTTGATTTTTTGTGCTCTAAGTGCATGATTTAGCATTTTTGCCACACTCTTGACCATTCCTCCAGTCTACCTAGATCATTCCTCATTTTGTGTACCCCTCCTGGCGTGTCTACCCCGTTACATATCTTTGTGTAATCTGCAAAAAGGCATATTTTCCCCTCAATACCACAGGCAATATCACCCATAAACATATTAAATAGCACTGGTCCAAGTACAGAACCCTGGGGTACTCCACTGGTTACCTTACCATCACCAGAAGAGATTCCATTTACTACATCCCTCTCCTGTAACCAAGATTGTATCCATGCAACTATCTTTAAGTCCAATCCTAAAGTTTCCAGCTTATTTAACAGTCTGTGATGTGGCACAGTGTCAAGTCTTGCTAAAATCTAGATAAGCTATGTCTACAGCTCCCCCTTTATCTAATACTTTACTGACCCAGTTAAAAATATTCAATAAGATTAATTTGACATGATCTTCCACCAGTGAGTCCATGCTGCTTTGCCGCTTGTGTAGTCGAAATAATATTGGACAGAGCTGCATTACAATTGGGCAGGTGGGAACCCAGGTCTGCATCTGAAAATAAGCCCAGCAAGAAATATATCCAGACTGCCATGACACCCTCCTCCTTGTGTTTTCCCATATTCATACGCAAGGTCAGCTTATCACTGTTACAGCCAGATTTGGCTTTGATTTTATCTTACACAAAGAATGTTTACATTTCACCATATTGTATGCGTGGTCAGGGCCGCCATCAGAAATTGTGGGGCCTGGGACACAAAACCGATGTCACATAGGGGACGGGGCCTCACGGACCTTCGTTAATAGCTGGCCGGGTCCCATCAGCTCCGGGTCTGGGACAGTGGTCCTGGCTGTCCCCTCCTGATGGCAGCCTTGCATGTGGTTGCCAGAGGAACCATTGCCGCTTCTGACATGGCCATGTGGTAAGCGTGACTTCCTTCTGAATTGGCATCTCAGCGGTACGCCAAGCAGAGGGCTGTCTTCACATTTGGGGTTAGATTCCTTTAATGGTGTTTTTTCACTGTCATGTCTCTTATGAATGTTTGGTAATTAAACTGAAATGTCAGATTCTTCTAACCGGTCTTAATACTTTCTAAAGTTTACAAAAGCTGCTATCATATTCCTCCGTGATCCTTCTCTGCTCCAAGCTATACATGTTTAGTTCCTCTAGTCTTAGTATGTTTTGTGACACATGCAATGTATCATTTTAGTTGCCCTTCTGAACAAAATCTAGGTGAAACCATACAATGACCTAAAGGGGCATCACTACTTTCTGCTATAAATTGCTCTCCCTATACAACCAAACATGACTTGCCTTTCTCACTGCTTTGTTGCATTACTTGGTCACTTACTACCTTAAGTCGCATAAAATGGTAACTCGTTGATCCCTTTTCTCCTCTGTAGTTTCTAATGTAGTGCCAGTAATTCTTTATTGAGTTTTTGGTGTTTTGCATTCCAAGTAAGTGTGCAATCTACTTGTGTGTATTTCCACTTTAAAAACTGTGCATGTCCAGAACACAAAGATACGCACGTGAAACATAGCCGACTGATTCACACACACGGATGTCTGCTTTACGACTGATGCACAAACCGGTACGAGACGAGTCTCGCATGCGTGGCTAGAGGGGCAAGACACTTAATGCAAATGAGCTCCACACGGACTACTAATGTACAGTATGGGCGGTTTAATGCAGTTACGAGTGATTCACAAATAGGATTGCCTTGCATAGCAAAACATACGTATAGGAAAAGTTAAGGTAGCTCTCGACCACTCGTAAGTTGCAGAAGCCTGTCGTAGCATGTGAAGGTCTATGCGTCCATACACACTGCACACAGCCATCATCTGCTGCATAATTTAAATCAATGCAAACGTGCGTTTAATTAACACACATAAGGCTCAGCTTGTCACAAAACGCAGGACTAACCATGCCAAGAGCCGTCTGTCAGCGGGCGTGCCCACTCTCTGTCTCCAGGGAGGTGCCACTTTCAGTAGTGGCAGCTCCATCCATGATGTTCACTACATGCTTCCCTGTATATTACTGGCACCAAACGCTGCTCTCCTACAGTGCATGGGTGCACATGATCTACAGGAACAAGCTAGGAGAAGCACATGATCTGCAGCAGCAGCAAGCCAGGAGAAGCACATGTCCTGTCTGTCCAATCCAGTTCAGGGACGCTCTATTTAAACCCAGAGCACTGAGTCCTCAGTGCCAGAAGAACTTGCTCTCTCAGGGTGCCTGGTTCCTGTCTTGCTTCTTGTGTGACCTCTGATTTCAGGCTTCACCTTGCAGCCTGCTGCTCAGCTGCAGCAATCAGCCTGATTACCCTTGCCAGCAGAGAACAGACTGCAGTATATTGTTCCAGCTTCAAGACCTCTGCTTTTGCAGACTGTTATCCTGTTCAACAGCCTGCAGAGTATTGCTCCAGCTTCAAGACCTCTGCTGTTGCAGACTGTTTATCCTGTTCAACAGCCTGCAGAGTATTGTTCCAGGTTCAAGACCTTTGCTATTGCAGACTGTCAATCCTGTTCCAGTTCATGTCACCTGATCCAGCCCAGGTCAATTCTAATCCTGTTCCAGTTCAAGCCACCTGGTCCAGCCCAGGTCAAGTCTAATCCTGTTCCAGTTCATGTCACCTGGTCCAGCCCAGGTCAAGTCTATTCCTGTTCCAGTACATGTCACCTGGTCCAGCCCAAGTCAAGTCTCCTGGCCCAGTCCAGGTTCAGTCAAGTCTTGCTCCAGTTCCAGTCCTGGTCCAGTCCACGTCAAGCCTGTATCCCTTTGCCCACTGACTCATGAGCAAATCCTATATTAAGGCTCCAAGCTTCTGCTACCTCGCTGAATCACCACTACCACGTACCTTGGAACCCAGAGCGGATACTCGCCCAAGTCAGTCCTTGATAAACCTACTTCAAGCTATGATTTGAAACTTTTAAATACAAGACTGACAATCGTGTCAAGATAGCCTATTTTTCACTTATTTCTCTTTTTTTTTCAAATATAGGAATGATGGACCGTATTCACATTAAAGGCTATCTATGTAGCGTTTTGTTACGTAGATTACGTACATGCAGTCTTTAAAGACCGCATGTTCGCAATCTACGTAATGAAACGCTACGTAGTTAGCGTAAAATAGTTACTACGCATGTGTAGTAGCTATAAACGGATAACTAGGTTTTTAAATGTTACACTTATTTAAACCAGTATGCCAAATGTATGCTGTTTGCTAATTCATGATACATTTAAAAAATTTTGTTTTAAAAAGATAAAAAAATAAAAAGTTACAAAATTAACACGCCCACCAAATCCTTTTTGCATGATTATATTTTTTCCATTTATCCTTTTTACTTTTTATTTTTTTCCCTTTTTTTCTGGGCTGTTTATGGCCCAATTTAAGTTGTTTTCTATTTGCTCTTCCTCAAAGAATTAATTGATAGACCAAAAAAAAAAAGGAATGGTAGTTATTAAATTAATTCAATTAAAACAGCAATGTCTGCGATGCTAAACGTATGGCTGAATCTCTACTAAAAATAAGTACCCAAATTCACACACGATTCAAGGGACATATCCTAGATACTTTACTAGTTTTACGTACGGCATACTTACGCACGGAAAAACACGAATTACTGTGTGGGTGTGGTTAGCTGCAGCCACTGCTATCCTTGCATTGCATTTGTGTATATTTGCGATGCATATTTTTAGGCAAGCATACAATTTATATCCTAAGTGTGAATCAGGTCCCTTGTCATTAAACTGTAGCTGCCACACTATTGACCAATCCTCCAGTTTACCTATATCATTTTGTTTACCCCCTCTGGCCTCTGAAAAAGGCATAAAGATATGTAGCAGGATAGATACACCTGGGTTAGATTCCTTTGTATTTCTATGTATTTATTATTGTCAGGGTTATGTTCCAGATCCATTACTAATCACATGCAAACACCCATTCACTTCAGTAGAACAAAATCATACAAAAAAACTCAGCAGAAATCAGCCAGGTGTTAACATTTACCTACAATTTACTCTTAAACTAACACTTTAAAAAAAAATGTATTTATAGAACTTAACCCTAAACCAAAAACCTAAAGAAAAATAAATAATTTTTTCCAGGTTGGTTAAGTAATGTTATATTGTGCCTATAGCTCCTTTTGCATTCTCCATTTTTTGGCGAATACCTTCTAAGTATGCTTTTCGGAGGTTCCTGTTCTTCTGTCCATCTATTTTATTCATTTATTTTATAAACAGATCTTTATATAGTGCCAACAGGGTAGACAAATTTTAAGTAGTATGTTGAACAAGTTGGTAAGCTTGGGCTGTATTCAAACCTAAGACGCTTTTGTTTCTGAGATGCGCAGTTTTGTGAAATGACCTACTATGCATGCATAATAGGTCATTTACGCAATCTACGTACCAGTTAGGTACATAGATTGCCTCAGTGCAGTCTTTAAAGACCGCATGGAGTAGTTTAGTTAGTTTTGCGTGCGTAGTTTCCTTCTTAAGATGGAAAATATGCATGGTTTGTTAAGGAAACCTTAGGACATTTTTATGGGGAGAGGGGTTAGGTGCAGATTTGTCACACTCTTAGGTGTGAATACGGCCCCTTGTCTGAAAAGTTGAGTTTTAAGGGTGCACTTGAAAGTTTGGAAAGTAGACGATAGTCTTGATAGGCGAGAAAGGTTATTGCAGAGGCTGGGTGCAGAAGTCCTGTAACCAGGAATCAGAGCATTTGTTTAGTATAGAGGAGAGCTGTATGTCATGTGAAGATCTGAGAGAGCGAGCTGGGATATATCTTGAGATGAGTGAGAATATTTATATGGGTGTAGTCTTGTTGATAGTTTTGTAGGCTAGTAATGGGATTTTGTGTTTGATTCTGTAACATACAGTCAACCAAGAGATTGACAAATTGGACCAGCTCTAAAAGAACATTTTGCAAGGAAAATCTTTCTAGCTGCTGCATGCAATATAGACTGTAGGGGGGTAATTCTGGAAATGAGTTTTAGATGCACATAACAGGATTTAGTAACAGAGTGTATGTGGATAACAAAGAACAGTTCAAAATTAAGGTTAACACCTAAGCATCAAGAGAGTAGAAATTAGTTGTTGGTCATATTGAGATTTTTGGTTGATATTAATGGTGTTAAGATTTCTATGAGTGCGCAAAGATTTAAAAGAGTTATACGGCAAAGAGGTAGAGCCAGTGGTGGAAACTTTGCAGGTGATAAGGTTTGAGAGAGGGTGAGGAGAGTTAGTAAGATCAAAGGATGAGCACAGTTTAGAGAATACAAGATCAATGGAATTGCCTTCCTTATAAGTTGAATCACTCCACTGGGAAAGACCAAGAGATAAGGTTAGAGAAAAAAACTTAGAGCTTTAAAACTCACCAGGAGATGAAAGGTTGTTAATGATGTTGAAATCACCTTGAACAATGGTTGAGATATCATAGAAGAAATGAGGGAGTCACGCAGAGAAATATGGAAGAAATTATTGGCAAGATGGAGGGGTGGGGCAGATGACAGCTACATGTAGAGAAGAAGGACTGAAGATGTGAACAGTTTGTACTTTAAATAATGTGAAAGAAAGAGAAGGGACATTGGCCAGAAATGTGAATGTGCAATTTGGGGAAAGAAGTAGTCCACCCCCACTTCCCCATCTGTCTCCAGACCTGGAGGCATGAGTAAAGGGGAGTCCACCATATGAGAGTGCAGCAGGTGAGACAGTAACTGAGTGTTTTAGTTAGTGCAAGAAGGTTGAGGTTGTTAGCTAGGAAGAGGTCATTAATGGCGGTTAGTTTGTTGCAGTAAGAGTGTGCATTTCATAGGGCATATTTTAGGGATTTTGGGCCTCATTTACTAAAGTCGATTTGGTCGAAATCGCCCAAACTCCCAGGACTTTGCAGGCAATTTTGCAATTGCCGTATTCACTAAAGACAAAGTCCCGGGACTTGAGCCATTGGCCAAATCGTCAAGGCAAATATCGATGGACAGAAATCGTCCAGATCTTTGCCATTTAACATATACAAATCGTCGTATTCACTAAAGGCGATTTTTCTAAATCACCTTTAGTGCGACGTCAAATCCCTGAAAAACAATTCTCCTGCAGTGTGGGGCGCTTTCAATGAAAGCGCCTCACACATAACCTGAAAAACACATGTCAATCTATTTGACATGTGTTTTTCTGTGTGCAAAAACCAAGCGCAGCATGCTTGAAAGCCTTAGCCATGCTACGCTGATAGAACTACAAGGCTCAGCATTGCTTAGCCTTGTAGTAATATCAGTGTCAGCATGGTAAGACTTCTAAACATGTTGCGCTGTGTGTGGTGCATGAAAAAAAAAATGTGCACAAAACATACAGTAATACATTAATATATGTGTGTATGTTAAATAAACATTTACACTGCCTAATAATGCCCCCTAATGTGTGAACTTACCTCCGGTGGCCACTGTGTTTTATAATAAATGTGTATTAATGTACTGTGTGTTGTAGAAATGAAATAAAAAATTTTCACCTTCACGGTTTTGCTGTCATCATTCTTGGAACGAGTTGCTTGGAGTTTCTTTCTTCTTGGCAGGGAATCTTCTCCAGTTGCTTGTAGCATCTTCTTCGGTTGATAGAAGATGCATCTCCGATTCTCTCTTCAGCTCCTCGGCCTCTTCTGAACTTGCCCTGCCGACAGCCTCCTTCTTCTTCTTCCATGTCGCTCCTAATGACCATTCGGTCACTAGAGGGCAGGCTTTTATAGTAATGATGACGCAAGTTACATTAGGGGGCTCTAGTGTTTCTGGACCTGGATTTGGAGATATATCACCAGCTAACAGAAGAAGAAGAGAAAGATATAAAAGAGAACTGGGCAATCTAAGGGATGTTATATTGTGGTAACTTTTTGAGGATATTATAATGAACATTTAAGATAGGAAAAGAGTGGAATGGAGTGTAGAGCAGAGCTGGGCCAATATAGATAGAGGGATGTGAAGGATGTTATGTTGCTGTGTAAGGAAATTTTGGTACACGTAAAGGATGTTGTGATGTCGAAAGTAAGTGTTTTATTTAAATTAATAAATAGTTGTTTTCATGGAGTGGCTGTAGAAGATACAGTGGCAGAGAATAAGAAGAAACAAAAATCAGACATAAATAAAAAGTATGGCTATATAAGCACAAGGGGCCGGATCCAGAATTACGTCCGTCTTCCAATGTCCTGTTGTTCACCATTTTCTCCAGCTATGGTAGTCGTACATTACGCTACCTGCTTGCACTCTTTGGATCCTGACCATCTTGGCGTCTGTGCGCTTGTCCAAAGAGCCGAGACCTGCCACTTGCCTACAGCCAAGTCCATCCCCACTATCGGGGGCTCTGGCAAACACCTGGCTTGTGGTTAGAATCCGCAGCTCTAGTATGGCGTGGTCTGCAGCACAGCAGGGATTCAATAGCGGATCCCTACTCTATTCACCTTTCCAAGTTATGATCTGTGGACCCTGCTATAAATTTTCTGCATTCTCATTTAAAATGGGAATGGCATGGAGGTCTCTTGCTGTAAAATTAAACTACCCCCTCACCTCCCTCCCACTTAGCATGCACGCTGTGCACAACCTATCTTGCTGCTGGCATTTCTTCCAGTATGAAAGTCTGGATAAGAATCACTGAAAGTGAGGTGTGTGTGCAAGTGCAAACGCAAAATTCGGTAATTTTCCCACTCCTTGCAAGCAGAAAACTCTGGATGCAGTTCAAAGTGTTTAATTTGTTTATAGCTCGTTTAATTCACCTTCAGAAGTACTGTGCCATGTGAAGTTACTTTATGAATGTCAATATATGATATGGTGGTTTAGGCTAACTCTAGATAGAAAGGAAAAAGTTGTTTAAGTCCTACTTGCCTTAGTAAAGCTCTTAGACAATACATGGAGCCAACTGAATCACCAATTTTCTGTAATTCGGGGAAATTAATTGGTTATGCTGTATATATGTTTCAAGACAACTGCATAATGTATGTTATTTTTCTGCAGCATGTGCAATACTGGATAATATATAGCTATAACTTTAATTTTATTCAAGGGATAAGACAACTGGCAATGAAGTCTACTTTGGCTGACTCGGGCATATTTTTCCACTTTCATAACTGTTGACCATAGACCGTATTCACACAGGCGTTTCTGCGGCAGATTGTGTGTGTATTTTGAGGAGTGGATTAACTGCGCATGCGTAGTAACTTTTTCCACGCAAATGATGTAGTATTAACACACATAAATACTTCAGGCGTGGACTTGTGAATCGCACTTAGGTCATACGTACGAAGTGGCATGGATTTTATAACATAGCAGTAGAAGTTACGTAAAAGTGGGCGGGGGAAGTTTTTAAATGGGCATTTCAGGCCGCGGTTAGATAAATACGCACGTATGTAAGTAACATACGTGGGAAAGTACACACATAGGGTTCCCTATGGAGGTGTAAGTCACCGAATACCCTTTTAGCCGAGGGTAGTGTCATGGGAGTTGCCTTGCTATGTGCGTGTGTAAAAACACGCGTGTAGTAAATATGGATCTGTAAATCCGGTCCCATGTTACTGTGCCTCTGTTATTCCCACCAAATACTTTTCTGACCATATAGATTTACTGTCTTCTCTCCAGAGTCTGAATGACATAGAGGTGACAACCTCATCCTAATATGACAGATCAAAACTCACTCTTGCCAAAACTTATTGACCATGTTGGACTGAAACTCCCGTGCTGATATGTAATCTATATGCATTCAGGTTCAAACAGAATAATCTTAATAATCTTAAGAACATTTTCAATAGCTTATTAACCTCAAAGTCATTTCCCCTACATGTGGTCTTTTTTCCAGGATATCGTAACCTTAACATAGTTTTTTGTGTAGCTGAGACCTGAAGTTCATTGACCTCGGATTTCATTTAATACAGAGTTGAGGTCTAACATGAAGAAGTTATAGTGGGATGGTGAATTAAGGTTTATTTGAAGATGCCTATTCAATTGCCAGACACCATTCTATAATGTGATCTCCTTTTGCTGCCTTTTTATTCTCAGGATAATGGTAAGTGATGATGGCAAGAAAACACAAGGCCACACTTCATATCAAATATATGAAATGTGTGCAAGTGTGTATATAAATGGGAGAGGTGAAGCTAAGGACCAAAAGTGATCACTGTGTAACTACAAGGAACAAAAGAGAGGTCCAGCGCTCCAAACAAACAAAGTGGTGATGGCATCTTCTTTGGTTGCCACATCTTCCAACACTGGATACTTCAAAAGATGCAAATAAGATGGAGGTGGCAATCTACCCAGGAGTTTTTAAAAATGGCAATATCACCGAATATCATAAAAAGGCATTATCTCTTGACTTAAGGGTTGTGGTGAAACAAATCCACAAGATTTGGGATACAATCCCATAGTGGCATCTTGAGGTGGTAACTCCTTCTAATATGTAATTAGTGGCTTTGACATTGAACCGCTGGGGGTATGATATCTCTCTCTGAATTGGTATCATCACACTCTGTCTTACTGTTAGAAATTCTTGCCTGTAAGTTTCATTTCCAGGCCTCTCATGTGTTTACATATCTTCAAATTAAACATTGAAAGCTTCATTCACACCTAAGAAGCAGTCGCATGTGTAACCTGCCTCTGGGAGCGTAATGCCACCTCTGGGAGGGTTTGGAAAAAAGTTGGAGGGGGAGGTATTTAGATTAGCCGTAGAGGGCGGGGGGAGGCGGGTAGCAGCAATGTCCGTGCGGACATTGCATGGATAGTTAAGGTAGCCCTATGGCACTCGTAGGGTACCTAAAAAGGGGGACGGGATGGGCACAGGATGGGTGAGTTAGGTGCGGGTCTGTCTGCACCTAACTTACACCAGATCTGTAATCCCGAATCATTGGTACATGTAGGTCGCTTGGAGCTTTACAATCTCCACCCTTCTTGTGCAAGCCTAGCTAAACTCTCAGTGGACAAAACCAGTCCTATTACATTGACATGCTGATCAGCTGCTCCCCTCGTCTTGACACAGCTAAACGCGAAACGTGCGTTGGCGGCAGAGCAGACCCGGCTACATAACAGGACTCATCCTTTGAATCGCCTCTCTCTCCTCTCCAACTTCTTTTTCCACATCTGACACCGGTAAGATTGTTCCTTTTGCATTAGGGCCAGCGAGGGCTCCCTCGGAGCGAAGCACCGCCGTGGGGCGGCTTTATTATTTTTCTTTATTTTTTTCCAGCGTGTAGGGTCCGTGTAGTACTTCTTGCCGGTGTGTAACTTCAACTACATGTAATTTTAAACTTGTACAACAACCATTGGTGAGGAGAGTCTGATCTAGGTAGACTGGAGGAATGGTCAAGAGTGTGGCAACTGCAGTTTAATGGCAAAAAATGCGAAATCATGCACTTAGGACATAAAAACCCAAAGGCTCAATATTTCCTTAATGGCATTACATTAGAATCTACCGAGGAGGAAAGCGATCTAGGAGTCATTATTTCCAGTAACTTGAAGGTAGCCAATCAATGTAACAAAGCAATGAAAAAGGCAAGTCAGATGCTTGGTTGCATAGGGAGAGGAATAAGTAGCAGAAAGAAAGAAGTAGTGATGCCCCTTTATAAATCATTGGTACACCCTCACCTAGAATACTGTGTTCAGTTCTGGAGGCCATATCTCCAGAAAGACATAAATACATTAGAGACCGTGCAAAGAAGAGCAACTAAAATGGTCCATGGCCGTTGTAACAAATCATACCAAGAAAGGCTAGAAGAACTAAACATGTATAGCTTGGAGCAAAGAAGGGAGAGGGGGGACATGATAGCAGCTTTCAAATACATCAAGGGTTGTGACCAGCTAGAGGAGGCTACCATTTTTCAAAAGAAAAGGTGTAATAGAACACGAGGGCATGGATACAAACTGGAGGGTGACAGG
>WWET01003773.1:0-16698 GCA_011038615.1 Limnodynastes dumerilii | reverse complement strand
TTTTTACTTAACTAAGTTATATTTTAAACTGCTTTTGGTGTGCATCATAGATGTGGCTCTTTTTCTCCTTTTTTCCCTATTGTGCTCTCCTTGGAAAGCACCGAGGGATCGGTAAATACATTTTTCTGTGCCGCATGCTTGCACCCGTGTCTCAATAGCCTCAATTTGTATACTTACTAAATATTTATTGAGTCAGCAGTCCTTGAAATTGCTGTGTGGTATGCTTACCCCCTTTTTTCTACAATTTCTCATTTGTGTTGGAGTAAGTGTGGCCAGAGGGGAGACATCATGTATGTTTTCTGTAGCTGTCCTTCAATTCAGCCTGTCTGGTGGGAGGTATTTAGTCTTGCTTCTAAAGTATTAAAATTTTCCATCACCCCCATCTGCTGCCCTACTTCATATGTTTCCTAATTTGATCCTTGGAGATAAAAATTTTTTTTTTTTTTTTATTATTTATTAGGAGGTTTTTATATAGCACTATCAGATTACACAGCTCTTTACAGAGAATATTTAACATTTGCATCAGTCCCTGCCCCCATTGGAGCTACATTCTATTTTCCCTAACATACATACACACACACAGAAACAAAATATATCACCACTCAGATAACCTCATAAAAGCGCTGTGGCACGGAAGGGGCTTCTGCCTGCATGCCCCCAAAAAAGATTAGAGAAGAAAGATTTCCGTGCAGCGCTACAAAGATATGATGAACACACAGCTTATATAAATAATAGCAACAATTTATTGATACAAATTTAAACTCAGTAACCATGTAAAATCCTCTCTGGATTGATTAAGAAGATATACAATGTTACTTGAACAAGTAGCGTTTGATCCAGAAGCAATATGAAAGAATATCTTTGCTTACAAAAACAGTATTGCACAATCATCCAATTAGGTTTAGAAATATTGTATCCCATTGCTTGGTTTAAAGTAGTTGATTATTAGGGAACAAACTATGCGATGTGGAGACCAGCCGGTCCGCCTTACCACTAAAGAGTTCCAAATCTGAAGATCACCTGTTGGTAGCGGGGAAAAGCATTCGAGGCTTTGGAAGCAGTCCGCACAGATCACCAAGGGGGGTCACCCGATCGGGCTGCAGTTTGGCCGAGGCTAGTAATCCCGTAATTGAACAAATTCTTCGATGGATAGGTGAGTCACTGCTGCATATATTTAGGCGGAAATTTCCATTGGAGATTTTAAAGTGCAAATGCAATGCAAAGAGGTAGTGGAATAAGACCACTGGATATAATCAAAAAAATAATCCCCCCCCACAGCCTAACCCTAAGTCCCCCCCACAGCCTAACCTTAAGCCTCCCCCCTGCAGCCTAACCCTAAGTCTCCAGACATGGTTACTCACCTCTCCGGTGATCCAGCAGTGGCACTTCCAAAAATGAATAGGTGAGTATGCGAATAGGGACAGCCGAAAAGCAACTTTTGGCAGTCCCTACTTCATAATGAAAGCGATGGCAGTGACTTAGAGAGCAGCAACTTAACGCAAGTGGTCATTTTATACAGTTTTGTCGGTCTTTTATATATGGTCACATAGCTGATCTAATCTTGACTGCTCTGTGTCTGTACTCTATATTCCATACTTTCCTAGGCATCCAGTGGATTAGTTCCTAAATTTTAAATTAATTAATGACTACTAATCTAATGTATTTGCAGATGAGATCAAGAGATTGATGTAATTATTGATGGTTTCATTGAAGTCTGTGATCTTACTCATAGGACTTGATCCAGACCTCCGTGCATTTTCCGTATGCATAGAGGCCTGTAAGTCCTCAAGTGAGAGGTAAGTAAATCCCATGTCACACGTGGACTTCTGGATACTTATGATTCTTGAACATTACATTAAAATCTCTGCACAGATCTGCATTCCACTGCCCCCTTACCTTCAAGGATTATTATTATTATTATTATTAATAATAAATATTATTAATAAGGCACCACACGATATCTGCAGAACCATACAAAGGCCATAGTTACAGATTCAACACAATTAACAAACTGGGTAATAAATAAGGAATACATAGGGAGAGGAATTAGTAGCAGAAAGAGAGAAGTAGTGATGCCCCTTTATAAATCATTGGTACGCCCTCACCTAGAATACTGCGTTCAGTTCTGGAGGCCATATCTCCAGAAAGACATAAATACATTAGAGACTGTGCAAAGAAGAGCAACTAAAATGGTCCATGGCCTTTATAACAAATCATACCAAGAAAGGCTAGAGGAACTAAACATGTATAGCTTGGAGCAGAGAAGGGAGAGGGGGGACATGATAGCAGCTTTCAAATACATCAAGGGTTGTGACCAGCTAGAGGAGGGTACCATTTTTCAAAAGAAAAGGTGTAATAGAACACGAGGGCATGAATACAAACTGGAGGGTGGTAGATTCAAAGGAAATGTGCGGAAAAATTACTTCACTGAAAGGGTGATAGATAAGTGGAATATTCTCCCATCTGAGGTGGTTGAGGCCAATACAGTAGAACAATTTAAACATGCTTGGGATAAATATAAGGGTATCCTAAATTGTAACCCCAATTGAGGGTAAATAGGGTCTAGGGTCAGTATAGTTTTCAATAAACAAATGGGCAGACTAGATGGGCCATGTGGCTCTTATCTGCCGTCACTTTCTATGTTTCTATGTAATACAATATAAGACACATGCAAAAATAAAATACAGTACAAAAATAGCTAAACAATATGTATGAAAAACAAAGATGCAGGATATGTGTGTAAGAGCAGATGACTAAGAGAGAGATAGACATTAGAGAGAAAAAGTGGGAATTTATGAGGACATGGTAGAGGGGTGTTGATGGGAGGGAGGAGGGCCCTGCTCATAGGAGCTAACATGCTAAGTGAGAGGGGGTGAACAAACAGATGACAGAGGGATGAAGATGGGGAGGGCAGGTAAGTTTAGGTGAAGGAAGGGTAGGCTAGCCTAAAGAAGTGTGTTTTGAGGGAGTGTTTGAAGGATTGAAGGGTGCTGGGTTGCCTGATTTTGGTAGGTTGTTCCAGTGCAGAGGGGGCGGCCCGGGAGAAGTCTTGGATGCGAGAGTGTGGATGGAGATAATGTAGGAGAGGTAGAGAGCAGTGGAGAAGGAGAGAACCTTGTAAGTTGTGGTGAGGAACTTGAAGATAATTCTGAAAGGGACAGGCAGCCAGTATAGAGATAGAGGTTGAGGCAGTGTTTTTGGAGAGGAAGGTGAGTCTGGCTGCGGCAATAAGTATGGATTGTAGGGGAGCAAGACAGACCAGAGGGAGGCCGGAGAGAAGAATGCTGCAGTAGTTGAGACAGGAGATAACGAGTGAACGAGTGTTTTTGGCATCTGCGGTTAAGAAGGGCTAGGCATACAGATGAATGGTACAACCCCCTGATAGAAGTTCCATTGTGGAACATCTGGCACGCACATGCACGCTGGCAGAAAATCACCTGACTTCCTCAAGCAACTTGATAGTCAGATGACATAATAAAAACATATGAAACATAATATTATAATGATCTGAACATTTGATTATATTCAAAATGGGAACTTTCATTATAATGATCCTAGTTTGTTTAATCACATTCTAAAAGATGTCATAATAACACATCATTCATAATATCCAACCTTATAAGAGAACAAAAACATAAAAGATAAAAACTGAGAAGATAGCTGTAATTTAATCAGTGAAATCAAATGATTCTGTAGAAATAGGAAGTGATAAGACACTTGTAATCAAACATATTAAATATTCCAGACTAGCAATATCTCATTAATAGATGACATATTTAACTTACCAGATTATAGTTATAACATGCAGGAGGGTGGATTCACATTAATTACCGTATTTCCCCATGTATAAGATGCACCTTTTTTAGAAAAATTTGGGGTCTAAAAACCGGGTGCGTCTTATACAGGGGATGCCCGCAGCACACATACCTTTACTCTCCCTCCGGCTCTCTCCCCCCACGTCGTGCTCTGCAAATGACGCTAGCATGACCTAAGGTCACATCATTTCCACTTGAATTATTTTTTATCTTTCTTTTTGTTTTACTCTCATACTGACTTATATTCTGTGATCAGGAATAAAAGGGCAGATGCTTTAGCCCAATATTTTGACCAATCTGATCGTCTGGTATTCTGGCTGTTACCAAGACTTCACCTAACACTTCCCTTGCTTGCTGCTTTTTGTGCCTCCAAAACCTCCTCAAAATTATATTTTTCAGGGCATATTGTTTCAAAACTGGAGAACCTGCAGACTATATGAAAACATTCTCCCTAATCAGCCAAAATTACTAGTGGCCTTCTATGGGACAGGGTATATGGGAATTTGACGAGGCCTGCGCAATTTATGCTCAGCCTTGTATCACATCTCACAGTTTAAAACAAAGGACCGGATTCACAGATCCATATTTAGGCACGCACGTAGCAAGGCAACACCCATGACACTCCCCTCGGCCGGATGGGTTTTTGGTGACTTACGCCTCGATAGGGCACTCTTACCCCTACGTGTGTAAAACATGTTGATTGCAGAGGAGTCATATTTCATCAGTTGCAAACAGTATTAGAATTGAAAAATGGTGTTTGCTAGCCCAAGTCTAAATAACAGCATAATAGTAACGCTTGTCAGCATCTGTGTACAGAAAGAAATTTAAAGATAAATCCCTTCATGCTAAAAATACAATTAAGTTGACTCCCCCCTGAAATCAACATGGTTTTGCCCAAGAGTAACTTTCCTCTCTTAGAACCGTATTCTAAGATCCGGTATGAGTTAGGTGGAGTGAGTTGGGGACAGACCCGCACCTAACTCACCTGTCCTGCCCCCATCTTGCCCCCCTTTTTAGGTACCTTATGGCACTTACGAGTGCCATAGGGCTACCTTAACAATCCATGCAATGTCCGCACGGACATTGCGGCTCTTCGCCTCCTCCCCCCTACCAATTTTACCAAAACCCTCCCCGAGGTGGCATTACCTAAAATACTCTGTGCAGTCTTTAAAGACCGCACGGAGGCAATCTACCAAACTGGTACGTAGATTGCATAAAGGACCTACAACGCATGCACAGTAGGTAATTTGCTAATGTTACAAACCTAAGAAGCGTCGGCTTCTTAAGTGTGAATAAGGGCCTTAATTTCAAGCTCTGTCTTAAGTCTGAATCAGGCCTTTAAAGTCTAAATGGAGGCAGGAAAAGCAGCTGGGGCATTAGGGTACATGGCTGGTGAATAAATAAAAACATGGTGGTGACCCCTCCATGTCTGTAGACCAAATAAATAAGAACACTGAATGAGTCATATTATGTCATACTTATAGGGCCCGATTCAATTAGCTTCGCAACGGTTTTATTTGCAGTGCAAAGATAATTCCGCAAATTTTTTTGGGGTACATTTTTATGCGCATCCCATATAGGTGCGCATAAAAATTAGCTTATTTTTCATACCGTATATGGCGGGAAACCACAACCTTTTTTCCATTATCGCAGCTAATTGAGTCTGACCCTAAGTGTTTAAGTAGTGATCCAAATTGGCTGATTCAACAATGACTCTTGCTATTGCTCTTTTTTTTGCCAGATTAAAAATGTTTGTGTAAATGTTATTGGTTTGTAGGGGGAAATAAAGCGAAAACAGGTTGGACATAAAAGAGAAACAGATTCAATAAAAGTAACTAAATAATATCCATTTTATCCCCTTGAAGCAGAATTTTTCAACTCAATTTTTAATAAATAAGTGAATCTATTTCTAAAGTAACACATTTGAATGAAAAAACTAAACTCCTATATATGATATCACTATAAATAACTTGTTAAATTGATGAAATTTCAATATTTGCATGTTTCTATACAATTTATGGGCTTTAATATTTCTAATGTCAGTTTGTTAAACAGTCCTTGATACACAGTAATATACACTGCTCAAAAAAATAAAGGGAACACTAAAATAACACATCCTAGATCTGAATGAATGAAATATTCTTATTAAATACTTTGTTCTTTACATAGTTGAATGTGCTGACAACAAAATTACACAAAAATTATCAATGGAAATCAAATTTATTAACCCACGGAGGTCTGGATTTGGAGTCACCCTCAAAATTGAAGTGGAAAAACACACTACAGGCTGATCCAGCTTTGATGTAATGTCCTTAAAACAAGTCAAAATGAGGCTCAGTAGTGTGTGTGGCCTCCACGTGCCTGTATGACCTCCCTACAATGCCTTGGCATGCTCCTGATGAGGTGGCGGATGGTCTCCAGAGGGATCTCCTCCCAGAACTGGACTAAAGCATCCGCCAACTTCTGGACAGACTGTGGTGCAACGTGGCATTGGTGGATGGCGTGAGACATGATGTCCCAGATGTGCTCAGTTGGATTCAGGTCTAGGGAACGCGCGGGCCAGTCCATAGCATCAATGCCTTTGTCACACTCCAGCCACATGAGGTCTAGCATTGTCTTGCATTAGGAGGAACCCAGGGCCAACCGCACCAGCATATGGTCTCACAAGGGGTCTGAGGATCTCATCTCGGTACCTAATGGCAGTCAGGCTACCTCTGGCGAGCACATGGAGGGCGGCCACCCCCCCCAAAGAAATGCCACCCCACACCATTACTGACCCACTGCCAAACCGGTCATGCTGGAGGATGTTGCAGGCAGCAGAATATTCTCCATGGCGTCTCCAGACTTTGTCACGTCTGTCACATGTGCTCAGTGTGAACCTGCTTTCATCTGTTAAAAGCACTGGGCGCCAGTGGCGAATTTGCCAATCTTAGTATTCTTTGGCAAATGCCAAAATGCCAAACGTCCTGCATGGTGTTGAGCTGTAAGCACAACCCCCACCTGTGGACGTCGGGCCATCATACCACCCTCATGGAGTCTGTTTCTGACCATTTGAGCAGACACATGCACATTTGTGGCCTGCTGGAGGTAATTTTGCAGGGCTCTGGCAGTGCTCCTCCTGTTCCTCCTTGCACAAAGGCGGAGGTAGCGGTCCTGCTGCTGGGTTGTTGCCCTCCTATGGCCTCCTCCACGTCTCCTGATGTACTGGCCTGTCTCCTGGTAGCACCTCCATGTTCTGGACACTACGCTGACAGACACAGCAAACCTTCCACAGCTCGCATTGATGTGCCATCCTGGATGAGCTGCACTACCTGAGCCACTTGTGTGGGTTGTAGACTCTGTATCATGCTACCACTAGAGTGAAAGCACCGCCAGCATTCAAAAATGACCAAAACATCAGCCAAAAAGCATAGGAACTGAGAAATGGTCTGTGCTCACCACCTGCAGAACCACTTTAATTTTGAGGGTAACTCCAAATCCAGACCTCCATGGGCTAATAAATTTGATTTCCATTGATAATTTTTGTGTGATTTTGTTGTCAGCACATTCAACTATGTAAAGAACAAAGTATTTAATAAGAATATTTCATTCATTCAGATCTAGTATGTGTTATTTTAGTGTTCCCTTTATTTTTTTGAACAGTGTATTATTTAATGTGTGACTATTGTTAAAATATTTCACATTCACATCAGTCCCTGCCCAATAGGAAATACATACTAAGGTCCCTAACACACACAAACACACTAGGGTTAATTTATTCAGCAGCCAATTAACCTACCAGCATGTTTTAGCGTATAGGAGGAAACCGGAGCACCTGGAGGACACCCGCGCAGACACAGGAGAACATACAAACCCCACACAGATAAAGCATAGTCCAGGAATCGAACTCATGACCTCCGTGCTGTGAGACACAAGTGCTACTTATTGAGCCACATGCTGCTCCTTCAATACTTCAATACTTTAACTCCCTACTGAGCCCCACTGTGAAATGCCACTAACTTCCATATGCCCAAGATCTTGCATTGTACTTTAAGGACAAAATTGATAATATTGATAAAATTGAATTGTCATACTAATCCTTCTCCTCAATTAACATACTGCTCAGCCCGCATGCTTTCTTTCCAACCCAAAAATTAAGAGGAAGTGTATTCTCTCTGCTCTTCCCATTCTGTTACCTGTCCTCTTGATCCTATACCTTCACAAGTCAGTTAATGTCTATCATCTTGGCTTATTCCAATCTTAGCTACAATTTTCAATCTCTCTCTCTACTGGTATCTTCCCATCTTTATTCAAGCAAACACTAATCACTCCAATTGTGAAAAATAACCCTTTGACCTCAACTTTCCCTTAAATTATCAATTTCCCAGCTCCCATGCCCCTTAAATTAGCTCAAAAGACTTGCCTACACTTGCTTCACTCACTTCCTTTCCTTACACAATCCTTATGGATCCTCTTCAGTCAGGCTTTTGTACCCAAAATTCCACCGAAACTGCACTGACTAGGGTGGTCAATGATTTAATCACTGCTAAATCTAAAGGTCACTACTCTCTTAATTCCAATGGTCACTACTCTCTACTAATTCTCCTGGATCTTTCTTCTGCTTTTAACGCTGTTGACCACAGTCTTCTAATACAAATGTTACAATCGCTAGGTATTCAGGACATAGCCCTTTCCTGGCTCACTTCCTAATTATCTAATCTCTCAGGGCCTCATTTACTAAAGTCGTTTTTGTTAAAATTGCCGTAAATCCCAGGACTTGTGCAGAGAATATGCCATTGCCATATTCACTAAACGCAAAGTCCAAGGACTTTAGCCTTTAGTAAAATCGACATGGCAAACATCGCTGACAAAAAATCGTCCAGCCGTTTGCCATGTCAAACATAGCTCAGACCAGATTCACTAAAATCGATTTTACTAAATAGACCTCTAGTTCGGTCTGTAAGCGCTGAAAAAACCCTGCCTCCTGTCTGTCGCTTTCATAGAAAGCGACACACACTTTAGCTGAAAAACTCATGTCAATAGCTTTGACATGTGTTTTTCTTTATGTAAAAATGGTGTGCTGCATCATTCTATCCCTTATCATGCAGACGCATATAGTACTATAATGCACAGCATGGCCATGTGTTTGTGACCATGCTGAGCCTTATAGTACTATAAGCTTCAGCCTGACAAGGGGTAAAATGATGCCGTGTAATGTGTATTAACCAAAATAAACCGTAACCACAATAAGTATACCTAATGTACATGACTAAACAATACATTTCTAAACATTAAAGCAATGTTACTAATGTGTCCCTGTGTGTTTTATTAAACTATAATAGTGGCCACCATGTAGTAACTAAACCTATTGACTTACCGTTTTGCAGTTATCTGTCTTGGGCTGATTTGCAAGTAGGTCTAGACGTGTTGCAAGCAGTTCTGGAAATGTTGATTGATCTTCTCCTGTTGCTTGAAGATGCTGCTCCTCTTGATTGAAGCTGTGGTTCCGTTGCTAGAAGATGGTCCTTGGTCTCTTCAGGCTCTTGACAGAACGTACTCCTGCTTCCTGTTCTGGGGTGCCGCTGCAAATGACCATTCGGCCACTAGAGGTCCCCCTTTTATACTGACTAAGACGTCAGAGAGACTAGAGGCCTCTAGTGTCTCTGACGCCATAGTCAGTATAAAAGGGGGACCTTAAGTGGCCGAATGGTCATTAGCATCAGCACCCCTGAACTGAAAGAAGGAAGTCATTGCGTCAACAGGCTGAGGACTGGACAGAAGAACTCCAATCAACTGACCACCTTCTTCAAGCAACTGGACCCCTTCATAAATCAACTGGACCCTCTCTTCAAGCAACTGGACCGGAGCTACAAACAGCCGGACCCGATCTACCAGCAACTGTGACCGGTCTACAATCAACTCTGTGTTATGGTACCGGGAGTCAGGTGGGAGCAGGAGAGGGTACCGGAAAGCTTACTGAAGTCCCGAGGTACTGCAGGAGGTTCCACACAGTGCGGGCGACACAACCAGGCCAAGGTGTCTATCGGGGACCTGGTGTTCGCTAGAGCCCCTAATGGTGGGGATAGTCTGGGCTGCACTACTCCCCAAGGTCACGGCCCCTGGAGCTACGCCCGGGAGAAGAAGCAGAAGTGCAGGAGGGGAAAGCGTTAAGAGACAGGCCAGTAGAGCCTGCCCTTTAACAAACAACAATAAACACTGAATAGAGACTGAGGACTAGCGAGGGAGAGACGGAACCAACAGGATGGACAAGACTAACTAGGGTAGTCACACGCACACACAAGCAGCGGGAACCCTCGGAGGAGTTAACAAATACAATCACACAGGAGAGGCAAGGTGAACACAAAATGGGACTGAACAATAAGGTGGGATAGAGAGAGAGGGAGTGGAACACTGAGGGAATGAAGCAAGGTACTGGACAGGAATAATGATGGGGCATTGAAGAACGCAAGAAGAGAAAAGCACAAGGCAGTAGAGAGGCAAAGAAGAGGCACAGTGACTGAGACAGAAACTATAACCGGCGCTGAAATAGGGGCTGCTGGTCTCTGATTGGCCAGTGACTGACCAGCCTCCCAAGTATGGAGTCGTTCCCCTGGAGACTGGGAACGCATCCAATGCAGGGCCTACACGTTGGACGTGCGCCCGAGACAGTAGCGGCGCCCACGTGTGTTTGGTTGCTATGACGCCGTCACGAGGAGAGCTGTCAGACAGGGGAACAACGGAAGGGCTGACAGGAGTGGAGATGGCTGTAACGAAGGGAAAGGACAGGCAGCCAGGTAGGAAATCAGCTAGCCGCTCGCACATGGCGTCGGCAGCTGTAACACTCTGACCGGACTACAATCATCTCTTCCCGATATCCTAGCAAGTTATCCCAAGATAGATGACTGCAAAATGGTGAGTCAATAATACTCTTGTTTCATTTTAACACAGAGCAAACACAATACACATAGGTCTATATGTAACAGAGTGGCCACCTGTTTATTTATTACATCTAAGGGGGATACATAATTTACTGTTACTGTATGTTTAACTAAGTAATGTATTTAACTGTAACTATTGTGGAGTGCTTTTCACTAGGTTTTTTTTTTTTGACAAATCGGGCAGAGCGCTGCATGGTTATAACCCTTGCTATGCTGATATTACTACAAGGCACAGCCATGCTGTGCCTTGTAGTACCATCAGCGCATGCATGCTAAGGGTTACAAGCATGATGCGCTTGTCTTTTTTTTTTCACAAAAAAAGCGACGGCGATTTATACCTGGAAAAATCGATGCATATATAAATCGCAAGCCAAAAGCGATCATTAGAGAATCCAACAATTTAAAAAAAAAAACGCTGGAAAAGAGGCGCGATGTCTGGCAATGCATAATCGCAGACAAAAAAGCGACTTTAGTAACTGAGGCACTCAGTGTTTGCTTTTCTGGATCCACCTCCCCTGCTCCCCTGCTTTTTACCTATCTCTTGTAGTCTCAAGGCTCAGTGTTATGTCTATTGCTATCCTCTATACCACTTCTCTTGGACAGCTAATAAAGACATTTGGATTTCAGTATAATCTATTAATCTATATGCAGATGATACACAAAATCTACCTGTGTTGCCCTTTGTAACTGAATGTCTCTCTGTCATTTCAGCTTGAATGTTCTCCCACCATCTCAAACTTAATAAGAACTAATAATATTTCCACCTGCCAATAAAAGCTACCCATCTGGACTCTTTATTTCTGTTCACAAAACTGAAATTGTCCCTACTCATAAAGCTTGATGCTTAGGTGTTACTCTTGACTATGAACTGTCCTTTGTTCCCCACATACAAACTGTTTCTAAATCCTGTTATAATGATTTTAGAAATTGTAAAATGCTATGTAATGTGTTACCACTATATAATAACCTGGTAATAAATAAATTCTTTGCATCTAGTGAGGTATTGATGTAGGTGTAAAGTACTATATTTAAAGTCCATGTAGTTCTAGCAGTCAGAAATCATAGATCAGTTGCAGGTTTCGTGTCTTTTGGGAGGTATGTTGCTTAGTCAGCAAATAAGTGATAGTAATATGCAGCACCAGAGGCTGTGAACTTCAAAGGAGATAAACTGGTGTTAGAAATCGGATGATGTTAGTGATATGACACCTTAGAAGGGCAGCGATGAAGGAAATTAATGCCACTAGAGGCTTTGGCAATATCTCAAATGTCACCATGACATTTGCCACTGTCCATGTTGGAGAGCTGATAGGATAAAATTAGAGACTCATGTTCTATAGGAGATACGCTTGTCTCAAAATCATTTTTTAGTATGGATTTTATGTAACGTAGATTACTATGGGTGTGGGGCTCCAGTCTGAACAGTTGATTTTTGAAACAGCCGTTTCCTCCCAGCCAGTTGCGAACTGGCTGGGATTTCGATTGCATATGCCTCGATGAGAAATAGCAATCGATCCTCGGAGCACCGAAAGCTCTGTGCTCCAAAAAGTGAATTAAAATAGTCCCCCACTTCTTTCCCAAATTCTAACCCTAACCCTAACCCTCCTTTCCTGGCTGCCTGACCCTAACCCTCCCTTACTTGCAGCTTGACCATAACCCACCATCTCCCACAGCCTGACCCTAACTCTCCCTCCCCTGCAGCCTGACCCTAACCCTCAATCTCCCGCAGCCTGACTCTAACCCTCCCTCCCCTACAGCGTGACCCTAACCCTCCCTACCCTACACAGATAGTTTACTCACCTGTCCCTTGGTCTGGCGATACCAGTGGTGGAGGGATATCACCATTTCTGAAGGTGAATAGGTGAACTCACCCATTCTAAAAAAAAAATTGAAACTCTGCATTATTCAAAATAGGGACATCTGAAAAGGAACTTTTGGGTGTCCCAATTTCGGAAAGCAAAATTTCTAAGCGAGGACTGACAACGTGTTGCTATAGAACTGTACCCTTTGCTGCTGTCAGTGAAATAATATTTGTAGAAAAACCAGCAACCCATATCCTGTCATACATATGATAAACTCCTAATGATATCAATTTACGCTGTGTTTCCTAAGAAATAATGTCACTAATGGGTCTGATCCTGGGTTAAGTCTGACAGGGGAATTACGTACGGCGCCGTAATGGTCAGGTATGTTACGGTAACGGGGCTGTCCCCTCTTTTACAACAGTCGTATCTCCATCGTAAAGTCGGAGATACAGATGAGGGGACGGGGCAGGGGGAGTCCTGTTACAATCAGGTCTGTGGCAGACCTGGTCGTAACAGTTAAGGTCCAGATTTACTACCTTTAGCAGGGAGTGCAGGGGACATGCTCTCCCCGCTACCCAATCGGCCGTAATGACCTTGCGCACCCATAAGCCGTGCGTAGATCAGGATCCGGCCCAATGAGCATAGTAGAGCTGTGTCTTATAATGTCCTACAAATATTCTACCTTACTACTAGACTCAAAAGTTAGCATAGAAAATAAGATATTAGATGGGGAAATGGCCAATCTTCACTGTTGCATAAGAGCAAAAAAAACCACCAAGTTTTATATAATAATTATTTATTGGAATATTAAGTATTAAACATAATTCACTCTCTCAGCAGTTATCAACGATCATGAACAAGTGCAGTTAAAAAAAACATTCTCTTAAGAGATTGTGTCAGTTAAAGGAGTGTCCTGTTACAGGATGGAGATTTAAGAAGTTTGTATTAGCCAGTTACCTGAATAGACAAACCCTAAACTTTTGTTCATCTAAAACAGGCATGTCAAGCTCAAAACTCCAATTGGGCCAAACAATCAAAGTCTAATATCGTGTGAGCCGCAAGAAAATAAAAAGTCTCTTTTGCATTTTTTTTAAGGTTTATTACTTAGAAAAAACATAAAAACATTTTAATGTTTTCGTCCCATGTTTCCACCTCCAAGTATTCCCCACTATGGGCCTGATTCAGAGGCTGAAAATAAGAACTTAAAGTTACACCTGGGCAAAACCATGTTGATTTCAGGGGGAGTCAAGTTAATTTTATTCTATGCATGCAGGGAGAATGCTTTGCTTTTACTTATTGCACACAGATACCTGATCAGCTTCACTTTTAAACTGCTAATTAGACTTGAGCTGGGAAACATCACCTTTTAACTATAATACTGTTGCAACAAATGAAATTTGACTCCCCTGAAATCAACATGGTTTAGCCCAGGTGTAACTTTAAGTTCTTATTTTCAATCTCTGAATCAGGGCCCATGTCTCTCCAGCTCCCCAATATTCCCCATCATGTCTATCTAGCTCCTCAGTATTCCCCATAATGTGTCTCCTCCTCAGTATTCCCCACCATGGGGCAGATCCAGAACGACGCATTTCCGCGAATTTACGTGTGGCGGAGACGTAAATTCACAGATTTGTACGCACTGCGCATGCGCACCGCAGAAAATACGCACATTCACGTAGCGTATTTTCAAACGTATGGGTAATTCACGTATTGCAAACGTAAATACTTACGTGTGGGCGTGCCAAATTTACGTTAGTGACCAATACGTGCGTTTTACGTGAAGTAGGCGGGGGGTGGTATTTAAAGTGTACAGTATGGGCGTGCTAAGCTGCGTACGTTCGCGAAAATACGCTATGCTAATACACGTACGGCAAACGTTGTTCTGGATCTACCCCCATGTCTCTCCAGCTCCCCAGTATACCCCATCATGAGTCTCTAGCTCCTCGGTATACCCCATCATGAGTCTCCAGGCTCCCCAGCTCCCAGTAATTCCCCATTCATTAGTCTCCAGCCTCCCTGGTATATACCTTGCTTAGCTTTGATGCCTTGCGCCTGTGTCTCTCCTCTGCGGTGTGGACCACCTTCTTCTCTGTGATGCTGGCATGATATAATGTCACATCAGCGTAATTTACATAAAGCGACCTGTTTCCTGCTATCGGCCGATGCAGCAGTTATACAGGACAGCTGAAAGGGGATTTGCTATCAGCTGTTCTGTGTAACTGCTGTGGCAGCTGATAGCAGGCACTCCTTTTCAGCCATAATCGCCGGTCCTGCTTTGTGTTGTCCCTGCATTTAACACAGTGGTCTCACATAGTTAGATGGGAATGAAAGTTTGACATGTGTGATCTAAAACTAATTAGACAACCAGCCCCCACTTGAATAAGTTACATAATTTACTCAATGATAGCTTGTTTTCTTCTATGTAACAGTTTAATTCAATCAGAAATGGAACGTGGAATTTTTGACTCCCAAACATAAAAACTGCCTTTCTTTACATTGGAAACCTTTTTCTATTTTAAGCCATCCTACCACACTTTACATATTACTTGAGACTGTAACTGAGGCATCCAATTTCACCTACATGTGTGAAGCAGCAGGACACGCCTTAAAACTCCTGGCTGGCTGATTGGCACAGCAATTGTACAGCATGTTAACGTTATTGAAGTTATTTCATGTTATGTCATTTTATTTGCTTAAATTTGCCAAATGTTCCCCCCCTCTGTGAAATGTTTTGCATGGTTCATATAGTAACTCATTGCCTGTGTTTTGGGATAACATTCACCTCTCTCTTGGCAACAGCCTTCTATACAGAAATTAGGAAGAGATCTGTCAGGTTCTTCAGTTTCATAAGCTGGATTTATGAAGAGGTTATACAAATGCTTGTAATACATTAGGAGTCAGGAGTTGACATACTATATAAAGTGCATGTAGGTATAATCAGTGGCACATACATATATATGTGGGTTATATTAGGGTATACATTATATAGTGTGCCATCTCCAGCCCCCCAATATACCCCACATATATATTATAGTATGTGCAGTTCCCTTACCCCTAATATACCATACACATGTACATTATATAATATGCAATCTCCACATCTTTTTTGTCGAATCTGTGAATTGAAGTTTTGGGCAACCAGAAATCCCCCGGTGTGTGTGCCACCACTCTTATTGATTAGGATCAAGTGTCCCTGGTCAAAAGGATTATGATTTTCTGAATCCCATAACAAATTTGAAGTAATGATAAATAAAAGAATAAAATTCAGTGGAACATGTGTATTAAATGCCAGAACTGACTTCACATTCTCTCTGGTATTTTTTCCAACACTGTTGCCAAACATAAGTATTTCATTTTTTCCACAGAAAATACATAATTATAGACTATGATAACTCACCATAGTTTTACTGTTCAAAAGATTTGAATCAAGTTAACTTCTTTTAATTCTTCTTTAACTGCTAAGAAATGTCAGCATAAAGATTCAGATAAAATATTGTGTACATATATATATAACAGGTGGGAGTCCTCGCACGATGGCTGTCATAGCAAAGTAGAGACAGCCGAAAAAATGCTTTTCGGCTGTCTCTATTTCAAATGACAGCCATTTTTAGATTTTTTTTTAATGAATGGGTGATTATGTGCTCATCCTAGGCTGCTGGGGTGCGCCGGGGGGGGGGGGGGGGGGGGAAACTTAGTGTTAGGCTGCAGGGGTGGAGACTTAGGGTTAGGCAGCAAGGGGGGATAAGGGTAGGGTTAAGGAGTGGGTTGGGGATAGAATAGTTACTTACCTTTTGGAGCACCGTGTTCAATGCTCCATGGATCGATTGCAATGCCCTATCAAAATATCGCTGTTTGTAATAGGGGAACCACACCCGTTAACCACTTCTCCGCGTTGGAAGTGCTACGCTAAGACGTAAGTCTTTCCTGCATATAATTAGGTACATGCGTACTTTATTAGCTGTGAATAGGTCGTGGATTTAGGTACTTTAATTTTCTTATGATTCAAAGATACGTAACTAAATGAAAACAATAAATAATCCTTTTGGCGCTAGGACTTGACCAACATCTATATTTTTATGTGTCGTAGCTGCTTCCTAACAGAGGAACCCACCTCCAAAGAAGAACAAATAAAAATTACCCGCTAAAACTGCGAAAAATAGCACA
>WWET01003772.1:144041-160326 GCA_011038615.1 Limnodynastes dumerilii | reverse complement strand
TGGCTCTTATCTGCCGTCACTTTCTATGTTTCAATGGATGAAAATGTTCTTTTTTTTTTTTTTACATTTGATCTAAAACAGAAAGTAACGTCTGTGTTCATGAAGGGTGAGCTATACCTTCAGGTGTCTCTGATGACGATGATTTGATTTGATTGATCAAGATCAAATATCGGGGGAAACCAGAGTCACACTTGGGGTCAGTAAATGGGGACGACCCAAGGGCATAACTAGGGGGTGCAGCTGCTACAGGGCCTCAATGAGAGAAAGGCCAGTGGCCACCAAAATAAACTTTTTTCCTTATACTCAAATCCTGTCTATACTCATACATCTGCCATTAGGCTGTCAGCAGTTTCACTTCCAAAATAGCAATTACCAAAAGCGCAAATAAGCCCCTTTATAGTACATCTGTCCTGCAGTCGTCATTACCAGCGCAGAAATCTTACCACGAGATGCTCCTTACCTTCTGTCCGCTGGCGGGAATATAAAGCCTCACACAACACACGGCTTCTGGTATCTCGTCAGGGGAGGTGTTGTCATAGTGACCTCTCTCTTCTCAGTTCTTTCCCCTGGTAATTATTAATAAACATAAAATCGCAGATCGTTCTGCATCCACGCAACCTCTAGCTGTCCTGTCGGGACAATGCCAGGCTGGGAATAAGAGCTCAGAAGTGGTATATTGAGCAATAAATTACATTCCCCAACAGCATCGTCCATTCGCTGTGTAAATCATGATCTTAGTTCAACACTTGAACTTATTTATATATTAACAGGTTTTACATTTTATTATCTAATAACAATCATTATAAAAGAAAACTGGGTGGGTAGAGTAAGGACTCGACTCACAAGCTTACACTCTATAGGACATTAGGGATGGAAGTGCTCTATATCACACAATGAAGGGTGTATGGTAACAGTGCTCAGTGCTGTGTATGATCAGTCACACAGCAGTGTTACTACCAGGACTGAGGGGATATTACTATGGAGAGAGACAGGGTGTATGGTAACAGTGCTCAGTGCTGTGTACGATCAGTCACACAGCAGTGTTACTACTAGGACTGAGGGGATATTACTATGGAAGAAAAAGTGTGTGAGTTTGTGTAAGTCAGAAAAGAAAACCAGATAGAAAAGTGGTTGTAAATAGGATAGATGAAGGTTAAGTATGTTGAGGAATTTGGTAACTGGTCTGAAGAGGTTAGATTTGAGAGTGCACTTGAGAGTTTGGAGAGTAGAGGATAGTCTTAATGGGCTAGAAAGGTTATTTCAGAGAGTGGGTGCAGCCCAGGAAAAGTCCTGTAATCGGGAATCAGAGCATTTGGTTAGTGTAGAGGAGCTGAATGTCCTGTGAGGGTGAGTGAGTGAGTGAGAGTGAGCTGGGATGTATCATGGGGTGAATGAGGATATGTATGTGGTGCAATCTTATTCATGGGCTTATAGGTTAGCAAAAGGATTTTGTATTTGATTCTGTAGTACACAGACAACCAATGCAGAAACTAAGAGTGGAGCAGCTTTAGTAGAGCAAGGAATATCAGCCTAAATGTTGCATGCAATATAGACTGTAGGTCATTTTATAATGTGGGAAACCACACAAAAAGGAGAGCGTTACAATAATCAATGCGGGAGATTCTGTACATTGGGGAATTTCCGTGCGCAGGAATCGGAAAACATTGGCATTTTCTGTAAAGTTCAGCAGTTGCTTGTAGTCAAGTTTAGTGAAATATAATGAGGGACAATTACCAGTAAGTATAGGAAGCACATACGTCAGTGTTGTGAAATAGGATTGCCTCCTCTCCCGAAACATCCAGGAAGACTCCCAAAGTTGGGGCAATTCTCCCGCAGAGGGCTTCAGGCTGTAATTCATGCAAACCACGGTCTCAAGTCCCGCCCCCTGCCTAGCCCCGCCCCCATCCCTGGTATTACTAAGAAAAATGACATTGATGGTCAGAGGGCAGGGCTTAGGGACGTGATCACATCATCAAGCCCCGCCCCCAAGATCCCAGATAGAAGCAATGAAAAGTCGGCCACTCTGGTGAGCAGCAAGATAGATAGCAGCAGCGCTATAAACCTTACATCAGTGTTCAGCAATTGCTACATCGCCACCTAGTGTTATACTCCAGTAACACATCACAGTTACCTGGAGCTAACCTCTCATAGAAAATAAGAATAATTAATACTGAATACAAACTATTATAGCAGCAGATTGAAGACCCTACCTCAATGGTGCTGCGTATTCAGAACTTTCAGTCCTTCACCTCCATCGTTGGAGTGTGGAATGCAGGTATTGTCACCACAGGGAGGGATCTAGGTGGTGATTACATGACCTAGCAAGGAAAGGATGGAGATGGATCTCATATAACACGATATTTCATCAGAGTTGATGCAGTAACACAATACACAGTAAGTATGTTCAGTTAATACCTAATTACTGTTATTAGCATCTCTGTGCGTGGACATATTAAGTGTCCCAATTAAGTGTTGCGAGATATTTTAACCCATGATGACCGGGACATTGCCTTGTATGAGTCTAAAAATCTGCTAATTTACTTGTCTACAGACACAGTGACTGGGTCCAATAAACCCTAAATTAATGTTTATATCTGAAAGGGTAGTGAATGAGTGGAATGTTCACCCATCACAGGTGGTGGAACCTAATACTTTAGAACTATGGAAATGTGTTTGGAACATTTATCCCTCTTTGCTGCCAACAGTAATTATTTTTATTATGGGGCAATCTTGAAAGGGGAATCACCAGTATAGTGCCAACTCTGTGAATATCAGAAAAGCGGGTGATTTCCCTGACTCCCTGAAGCGTTGGCAATCTCCCTGATGCCGATTCAGTTCCAAATGTCTTTGTGGTATGATGAGAGAATGTAGAAATTGTATCTTATTTCCCTGAATTGAGGCCTATAGAGGTGGCCATTTTCATGTAATAAGGACCGACAGTTATCTAAGACAACATGACTTCAATAATGGAGACAGAAATGAGAAATACACTTTGGTCTTTTGTGAATCAGCTGCAGTGTCACCTACTTTTATCTCTTCTATAAAGATGGAGATGGAGTCTCCACAATAACACTGAAAGGATTTATTCCCTGACAATATAACAATAAATACCGCTATTATTACTGAGAATGTTTTCCTGGCAGCGCTAGACACACCCATGGGTGGAGCTATTTACAGGACACACCCCTTTGTTGCAGCACAAGTTTGTTACCACAAGCACCAGTGCGGCACGTTAACACTTGCTCACATTGGGCGGTTACAGTACTCATATTGGGGGGGGGATATGAGTCATTTAAATTGCTGGTATATTTCCGATGAGCAATGCAATCATTTAACATTTAAAAGCTTCTTTATACGAAGCACAGAAAATCTATGTAGAATCTAACACCATAATTATCCACAAAGGAGGTTGCATTGTTTACTGAAATACACAAGTGCTGCAATGTCTGATTGCAGGAAGAAAAGGAAATAGATTTAATATTGGTTTTTGGGATGAATCATGATGGGGGGATGACGGTAATTGTTAGAGTACAGCGACATCTAGTGGCCACCATCTGGTAAGACATTTTCAGGATCCCACTTTTCTTAGACAATGAAGAGCTTTAGACATATTACCTGTAATAAGCTCATTTAAATATAGGTTATCGCATATATAGAAAAACAAAAAAAGATGGAAAATACAAACCTAACACTGCTGCTAATTTTTTCACTGGATGCGTTGACCACAACATTTTCCTGTCATTTTCTAATGGAGACATTAATTAGATAGAAAACCTTGATATTAAGACCTCTCCTCTCCCTCAGGACGCTGTGGAGCACCCCTGAGGTGTTACTTTAGTAACTTGTGGGTCACTGAAAGGAATACAAGATACTCATATTAGGATGAAAGAAAGTGTCATAGGACAGGGCTCAAAACCCCAACCGGGCCTAACAATCAAAGGCTAAGATTGTATGCTCCCAGTATCCCCCCCATCATGTGTCGCCAGCTCCCTCTATTCCCCATCGTCTCTCCAGCTCCCAGTATCCCCCCCATCATGTGTCGCCAGCTCCCTCTATTCCCCATCGTCTCTCCAGCTCCCAGTATCCCCCCCATCATGTGTCGCCAGCTCCCTCTATTCCCCATCGTCTCTCCAGCTCCCAGTATCCCCCCCATCATGTGTCGCCAGCTCCCTCTATTCCCCATCGTCTCTCCAGCTCCCAGTATCCCCCCCATCATGTGTCGCCAGCTCCCTCTATTCCCCATCGTCTCTCCAGCTCCCAGTATCCCCCCCATCATGTGTCGCCAGCTCCCTCTATTCCCCATCGTCTCTCCAGCTCCCAGTATCCCCCCCATCATGTGTCGCCAGCTCCCTCTATTCCCCATCGTCTCTCCAGCTCCCAGTATCCCCCCCATCATGTGTCGCCAGCTCCCTCTATTCCCCATCGTCTCTCCAGCTCCCAGTATCCCCCCCATCATGTGTCGCCAGCTCCCTCTATTCCCCATCGTCTCTCCAGCTCCCAGTATCCCCCCCATCATGTGTCGCCAGCTCCCTCTATTCCCCATCGTCTCTCCAGCTCCCAGTATCCCCCCCATCATGTGTCGCCAGCTCCCTCTATTCCCCATCGTCTCTCCAGCTCCCAGTATCCCCCCCATCATGTGTCGCCAGCTCCCTCTATTCCCCATCGTCTCTCCAGCTCCCAGTATCCCCCCCATCATGTGTCGCCAGCTCCCTCTATTCCCCATCGTCTCTCCAGCTCCCAGTATCCCCCCCATCATGTGTCGCCAGCTCCCTCTATTCCCCATCGTCTCTCCAGCTCCCAGTATCCCCCCCATCATGTGTCGCCAGCTCCCTCTATTCCCCATCGTCTCTCCAGCTCCCAGTATCCCCCCCATCATGTGTCGCCAGCTCCCTCTATTCCCCATCGTCTCTCCAGCTCCCAGTATCCCCCCCATCATGTGTCGCCAGCTCCCTCTATTCCCCATCGTCTCTCCAGCTCCCAGTATCCCCCCCATCATGTGTCGCCAGCTCCCTCTATTCCCCATCGTCTCTCCAGCTCCCAGTATCCCCCCCATCATGTGTCGCCAGCTCCCTCTATTCCCCATCGTCTCTCCAGCTCCCAGTATCCCCCCCATCATGTGTCGCCAGCTCCCTCTATTCCCCATCGTCTCTCCAGCTCCCAGTATCCCCCCCATCATGTGTCGCCAGCTCCCTCTATTCCCCATCGTCTCTCCAGCTCCCAGTATCCCCCCCATCATGTGTCGCCAGCTCCCTCTATTCCCCATCGTCTCTCCAGCTCCCAGTATCCCCCCCATCATGTGTCGCCAGCTCCCTCTATTCCCCATCGTCTCTCCAGCTCCCAGTATCCCCCCCATCATGTGTCGCCAGCTCCCTCTATTCCCCATCGTCTCTCCAGCTCCCAGTATCCCCCCCATCATGTGTCGCCAGCTCCCTCTATTCCCCATCGTCTCTCCAGCTCCCAGTATCCCCCCCATCATGTGTCGCCAGCTCCCTCTATTCCCCATCGTCTCTCCAGCTCCCAGTATCCCCCCCATCATGTGTCGCCAGCTCCCTCTATTCCCCATCGTCTCTCCAGCTCCCAGTATCCCCCCCATCATGTGTCGCCAGCTCCCTCTATTCCCCATCGTCTCTCCAGCTCCCAGTATCCCCCCCATCATGTGTCGCCAGCTCCCTCTATTCCCCATCGTCTCTCCAGCTCCCAGTATCCCCCCCATCATGTGTCGCCAGCTCCCTCTATTCCCCATCGTCTCTCCAGCTCCCAGTATCCCCCCCATCATGTGTCGCCAGCTCCCTCTATTCCCCATCGTCTCTCCAGCTCCCAGTATCCCCCCCATCATGTGTCGCCAGCTCCCTCTATTCCCCATCGTCTCTCCAGCTCCCAGTATCCCCCCCATCATGTGTCGCCAGCTCCCTCTATTCCCCATCGTCTCTCCAGCTCCCAGTATCCCCCCCATCATGTGTCGCCAGCTCCCTCTATTCCCCATCGTCTCTCCAGCTCCCAGTATCCCCCCCATCATGTGTCGCCAGCTCCCTCTATTCCCCATCGTCTCTCCAGCTCCCAGTATCCCCCCCATCATGTGTCGCCAGCTCCCTCTATTCCCCATCGTCTCTCCAGCTCCCAGTATCCCCCCCATCATGTGTCGCCAGCTCCCTCTATTCCCCATCGTCTCTCCAGCTCCCAGTATCCCCCCCATCATGTGTCGCCAGCTCCCTCTATTCCCCATCGTCTCTCCAGCTCCCAGTATCCCCCCCATCATGTGTCGCCAGCTCCCTCTATTCCCCATCGTCTCTCCAGCTCCCAGTATCCCCCCCATCATGTGTCGCCAGCTCCCTCTATTCCCCATCGTCTCTCCAGCTCCCAGTATCCCCCCCATCATGTGTCGCCAGCTCCCTCTATTCCCCATCGTCTCTCCAGCTCCCAGTATCCCCCCCATCATGTGTCGCCAGCTCCCTCTATTCCCCATCGTCTCTCCAGCTCCCAGTATCCCCCCCATCATGTGTCGCCAGCTCCCTCTATTCCCCATCGTCTCTCCAGCTCCCAGTATCCCCCCCATCATGTGTCGCCAGCTCCCTCTATTCCCCATCGTCTCTCCAGCTCCCAGTATCCCCCCCATCATGTGTCGCCAGCTCCCTCTATTCCCCATCATGTGTCTCCAGATCCCAGTATTCCCCATCATGTGTCTCCAGCCTCCCCAGTGCTCCCCCATCATGTGTCTCCAGATTTCAGTATTCCCCATCATGTGTCTCCAGCTCTCTCTATTCCCCATCATGTCTCCGGCTTCCAGTATTCCCCATCATAATATCCCTCATCATGTACCTGTAGCTCCCAGTATTCTTCACTCATGTCTCCAACCTCCCCAGTATATACTTTACATAACTTTGATGTCTTCCATCTGCTGCTCTCCTCCCTTTTCACCAATGCTGGTGTGACCCAATATCACGTCTTTAGCATAATGCAATCTGGTTCCTGCGATCAGCCGCTGCAGCAGTTATATAGGACAGCTGAAGGGGGATTCGCTATCAGCTGTTCTGTGTAACTGCCGCAGCTGCTAATAGCAGGAACCCCCCCCTTTCAGCTATGATCGCCGGCAATGGTGCATCGCGCCAACCCTGCATTTAACCCAGTGGTCCACATAGTACGTTAACAAAAATATGCGTTTGGGCCACAAGTTTGACATATCTAACTCAGACGATAATAAAAGACCACAACTTTGTCATTTGTAGAATTCAGAAGCACCATTTTATTGAATAATGGCAAAACAGAAGGATTTAGAAGATTTTCATAATAAAAAGTCACATCATAAAAAAGTGAACAGAACCGGTGTCGCTTCAAACTGAATACTTCAGAATTTCCAAAATATACAACACTGAAAATGTTTCGCCGTTAAGTAGAACATTAAATAGTAATATATAGATTCTGGAACGGTATTTACAAAGAAAAAAAAAAAAGACAAAACATAACATTAATGGTGTTCTATCAATGGGTTCTTTTCCTTCATTAGCTGTACGATGAAGACAGCAATGTTTGAAGACAAAGCAACTGATATAAAATAACACGTGAGAGAACAAACCTCACAGGCCATACATACAATCAACGCGATTCATACTTCCCTCTGACGTGCTACAGGGCGCCTAGAAAAGAATCTCTTTAGATCTATACATTCAGTTTTTTTAATGTTCAAAACAGAGGGAATAAATTAACAAAATGGTCGGTAATTTCCAGGTTACATGTTAAAATTAATCAGGTTTTAACGTGGTCAGATATTTTTTGACAGTTCTGTTTTAAAGAACCCCCTAAATGTAAGATATACATTTAAATAATAATGCACTGTCTCACACTTTCACAATCACCCCCCGGATCCCATCGTTCAGAACATTTATGCAAACCGACCAAGCAGATTATTGATGGGAAGAGTTTTTGGGCTGTTTTATCGGCTTTACGGCAAACGAGTCACATAAACACACTAAGCAAATTATTGGGCCAAACAGCTATCAACCTAATATTTGTATGGTGTGTACCCTGCTACAATCCAAAGCTTTCATCATTTTAAGTATTTGTCTCCTACACGCTACTTCCGGTCAGTACTGTCATGCAACAGACATTGATCATACACAATAACTTGCACTCAAACACCTGAAAACCCAACACATGCTTGGCCTAAAGCAGTGAAAGTCCAAGCGTACTTTGCCAGCAATGGATGCCCTTAAAGCATGCTGGGAGTTGTAGTTTCCCAGCACCTGCCTGGAAATCAATGGGTTGGTCTGGCTTGGATTAAAGCATGTCAAGACCGAGATAATGGCATAACGAGGCCGTTCATATACTGCAGTATGATCATACAGGCTCGCATCTAGACATCTGATCGTTAGGATTGGGAAAACAACCATGTTTTGCGTTGGCGCAGCTTACAACACTCACATCTGGATCCGAACAAATGGCGACACGAGTTCCTAACAGTCACCCATTCCCGTCTCTTCCTCGCAACTTTCTATAAATAGGCAACATTATATTGGTTAAATCGCAGTCAGCTGACCGGATACAAGTGATCAGTCAATTGTCTGATCGATTTATTGGTAGTATCTATGGTCAGCCTTGGGGGGAAAAAAACCCCCCAAAAAAACCATGAAATTTAATGTTTGTAAATTTTACTAAAAACATCAAATAAAAAGATAATTTACAAAGCAACTATTCAATGAGCCTGTAGACTGCGTAGATGTGTAGGAACTAAATGGGAAAAAGTTCTCAGGTTGAACACATTGCAAGCCTAAAGAGAGAGGAAGCTGGTCCTTGCCGGTACCCAAGAAAGAGTCAACTGACTGAACATTACACTGGAACTGCGTGAGCAAAAGACGTCTCCCAACGATTAACCCAAATCACATCCAAGCTGTATCATTTACATTACTAAAAGGGGCTTCAAACAGTCAAACACATAAGCCAGAAAATAAAGAAATAAAAATATACATAAGGAAAAAGCGATTTAAAATAGACGTTATGAAGTTTTAATACTTTTATACAATCCACCATATAAAAAAAGGATTGAGAAAGCACTGGGCTGGCCCTGCTTAATTACTGTAAAGGGCTTGATCAGGCAAGCCCGATTTAATCAGATCTAAATGAATAATAACACAAGCAACTATCACCCTGCAGATAAGATGGAACACAAACTATGTGAAACCCACCCTAACATTTATTACGAAGGCTTCTGTCGTCGCAGCATTTTTTAAGAAATGGAACAATAACTTGGGGGCTTTAATTCAACCACTAAAAACGGAACAATAAAAATATAGGCACTTCAGAAGGGACCCCACTCTCCAAAAAAATGGATAATGATTAAAAAAGTGGAACTGTATAAAGCTAACTATGTTATCCAACAATCGGGCCAATTTCCAGCCAAATAGCGTTTAGCATATAGTCCTAAACAAAAAATAGGCAACAGAAAATGGTCAGATATTCCCCATTGTGTCCATTAACCCTCCTGTAACAAGGTTCAACGGGTTCTGGAGTTTGAAGACCTGTCCGTATTGCAGAAAATAATAACTTTAGGCGTTCAAAAGCTATTTTTTGTATTTGTCTGCACACAATGTAGTTATTTCATTTCATTTTTCATAGAAAGCCAAAATAAAGCAAACGAAAAACTATTTCACAGTAAATAAGATCACACGGCAATATTTGGGCTGTAGCTTAATAAGTTAAATTAGAAAGAAACCTCTCTCTCGCTTTCAGTTTTTATTACAATTTTTTAACCCCGGAACGGCAGATTTTTGCATTTTATTGCCGGGTAACAATTACAGGATAACTAATTTTGTTTTCTCTGGAACAAGAAACGTATCCTCTTATAATAACGTAAACACAGAAAATATATTTTTGTTTGTTTTGTTGAGCAGATTTAAGTAACGTTGCAAAATCCCGGAACGGAATGAATAGAATAAGTTTGGTTATTTAAAAACAAAAGACGTAGCATCATCAAATGAAGAGATCGATGCATCGTACATCTGGTACACATCCTATAATGCAACATTAGACGGCTCATAGGTTTACGATAGTTTTCCAATAGCTTTAGATTTACCTAAAGTACCATAAGCATAATCGTAGGTGACTGAAGCCAATATGCATGAGGAATTGACCCTGATACATAGTGAATAAGTAGACCGCACAGCGAGACTAGTGACTGGTACCTCAGTAAAATATTCCAGTGAAAAAAAAAACATATTGGAATTAGGGACAATTTTGAGGCTTCGCAGTAGACAATTAAAAGGCTGTTTATGGATAAAGTGATTTCTAGTCAATAAGGTCTAGAAAAAAAAATGATGGAACTAGCCAAAAAAAAGTTTGTGAGACAACAGTCAATAAATTGGTAATTATATCCATGCTCTGCGTTCCTTCCTGGTGAGAATTACATTACACATTCCAATGGATTATACTGGTCCTAGGTCATTACTGCCAGATTACTCAGGAAAAACTGTCTACACACCTACGCAATGGCTCTTATCGTGTCATTGATGGTCATTATCGGAGATAATCACCATCTCTCCCAACCCCCCTGCTGGAACAACCGTGACTCCACACACACTGTACAGATATCGGTCTATGCTGCGCAGGAGATTCGGACAGACGATCGTGTCTGTGTACACACTGTAGATATCTGTCTATGCTGCGCAGGAGATTCGGACAGACAGCTGTGTCTGTGTACACACTGTACAGATATCGGTCTATGCTGCGAAGGAGATTTGGACAGACGGTCGTGTCTGTGTACACACTGTACAGATATCTGTCTATGCTGCACAGATTTGGACAGACGGTCGTGTCTGTGTACACACTGTAGATATCTGTCTATGCTGCGCAGGAGATTCGGACAGACGGCTGTGTCTGTGTACACACTGTAGATATCGGTCTATGCTGCGCAGGAGATTCGGACAGACGGTCGTGTCTGTGTACACACTGTACAGATATCTGTCTATGCTGCGCAGGAGATGATAGGACAGATGGTCGTGTGTGTACACACTGTAGATATCTGTCTATGCTGCGCAGGAGATTCGGACAGACGGCGGTGTCTGTGTACACACTACCCTCATTGGTGCAACATTGTACCATCAGTGATGATGAGATTTAGAACGTTTATAAAATCAAATAAACCGATGCAACTTTTTATTTTAATCAGCAAAAATAAAGGTTGTGGAAGTGTCCAATATCTTTCCAAATGGTCTGATGGGCCAGATAATTGCACAGGTGTGTAACCAGCTTTACTTCAAGTTAGTAACATTCTACAAAGTAGTGTAAAAGTTCTGAGATAGATACAACCCCAAAGCTCCAATCTATATAGTCAAATGCCTGTTCTATATACTGTGACTATTATCTACATCAGACACAAGATATCCCCTATAGAGCTACAGACAGATGCCAGTAATGTCTGCTAGCGATTATTTAGTAATTGTTCACACACCGTATAATGGAACAAAGCATCACGGTTTACCTCATATCTCACTTATGACAGTAGCTGGTGAGCTTAAATATTCATATATGACCCAGCCATCTATTTGGGAGAAAATGAATCCTGAAAAACATAGTGAATTTGTGGACGGTCCAACACTCAGTGAAATAAAGTAGTAAACATTGAGTTTTTGCTGTTTCTCACATATAAACGTTCATCCCATGTCACAAGATGCTCTTATAGTAACATCGCTGGCATAAATATACCCCTTTGTCCTGTCTCCGTTTATCAGGTTTGGTTTCAGTACACATATGCCCAATGAAAGAATGAACGAACCCCAGTACTAACAACATGTATGGTGACGGAATAAACACATACAGGAAAACAAAAGCTGTATAAAAGGTACGAGACCCCGATTTCTTTTTATTTTGACAGACATGACTGGCTCTGCTGGAAGATGAGAAATATAAAAGATGATATCTTAACCAGTAAGCTTCTAAAGGTACTTTTAACATTGGCAAGACAAAAACTACAGCAAGTATAAAAATAGCCTGCATTAACGGCAGTCACGGAATTTACAGTCTCCAGCACATAGTGGGGCGGCCATTTTGCAGATGGGGTCAGTACTACCATAAATAGGTTTAGTCGCTGTAAAATGGCCGCCTTCCTTCTGTGTGACGGACTCACGATAAAAAAAAAAAACACTGCAAGGAAACGATAGAAAAATAGGTCTCTCTTCATCAACGGAAGGTACACTTATGAAGACTCAATAAATCAATAAAGCCTCAAATACACCGGAGTTTTAGCTCTGTACAAGGTGCACTTTGCAATTAGACACCACAATACCCCAGTCCATGCACAATGGACACAGATAAACAGCCATGGAGAGAACATATTAATACAAGAAACAGCCATAGTCCCTCCCCATATGATGTTTGTGTGCATGGGCTGAGTTACAGAAGTGTTTAATGAACAGGGGTGTGCAAAACACAGACCAACGCAATAAACACAGACAAAAACTCAAGCAGCAAAGCCATGTAAAGATAAAGCCTCTGTGTCAGGACATAAGAAGCAGCCCAACAGCCAACATTTCTATTTTCTTTCTTTCGACAGCAACCAATGGTGCAGACGTTCCCGTCTAATGCGACTTCATCAGTGACCAGTCAAAAATTCCGCTGAGCAGAGAGGTTTTGGAAATCTCTTCTGAGCTCTTTTTACTTCTGACCTCTTCTTACTCCTAGAGATTTTAAAAAGGACATTTTATGTTTCAATGGCCATTAAAGTGTTTCAAAAAAGAGGATTGCTGCTATAGAAGACAACAAGTCAAACAAAATACCCCTAAAACTACTTTTTCAAGTGTTTTAGGGTTGTTGGTTTTTTTTTTTTTCAAATCTTTATTTGTCTGCCAATCCATGTAATGGACACACACCCCTGAGAGCAAAGATCACCCATGACAGGCCTAAAACCATCAGACATAAGGTCTAAACTATGTAGACGACTTTGCTGAAATCCTTCGTAAATAAGAAACAAAAAAAATCGACGTTAGTGACAGGTAAAAGTCTTGAGCCTCGGTTTTCACTTTGATCATAAATTAGTTCTTCAGACAAGCGTTTTTTGTAACATTCTTAACACGCTGAATATTAAAGGAATCCCTGACCCCCACGCTACACAAAAAGCAGAATTTCAGGAACCTAGGCAGTCATTTTAGCGGCCAGTATTCTGTACCCAAATGCTTGGACGGTGTTTAAATTATAAAACAAGCCGAAGTCTGTTTAAGCTCTATGGTGGCAATAGGGGAAACTAATCTCTTCTCTGAACCATTTGTATTCAGATTACCCCCCAGGACCCCATTTCAACTCTTCTGGTTACCTACATTCAGTATCCGCACTTAACGTCGTTTCAGCAAAGTCGTTTTCATCTTAGGCCAAAGCCGATACAGTAAAAAATAAAACTTTGTACAACAGTCTTTAGTCAATTAAATAAACAAAACTTACATAGAAGCAAAAATCACAGTGCATATACCTTAGGGAAAACAAAGGTCTTAACTATTGCACAAAATATACATATTGCCATGTATAATAGAATGATTGCAAAGAGATCATTGCCACCCAGGCTTCTTTATTGTTTATTTTTTCTCCAATCATTTGTTAGAAGACATGGCTGTGGTGTTTTAGCATTTCGCGCAGGTACACTGTAAAAATAAAGTGACGAATATGGCCACGGAACTCGGGAAGAAGATTCCAGAACAGCAGCTTCTAAAAACGGGGTAAAATCGCTAAGCTTTGGAAGTGTGGGGAAGAGACAAAAAAAAAAGGGACTTCCGAGAGCACGACAAGGAGAAATTACTGGAGGCCGAGGAACAAAGGCTGGATTTGGAGTACTGGAGAGAGGTTCACTTGGAGAATATGTTGTGCTTTCCTTCTTACCTCCTCATCGGAAAAAGATTTGTCTACTTTGATGACTTTAGACTTCAGCGAGTCATATTTGTCTTTATCGAAAGGCGACTTTTTAGTCAACGGAATGACAATTTTTATTTTCTTGTTGGCCGGGGTCTCCTGGAGGACCTCACTCTGTTTGCGTTTCTTGTCATCCTGCGGTTTCCCGTCTTTACTGCGAAGATCCATCTTTTCCATAGAGTTCTGTTTGGTTTGGCCCATACCGTTACAGCAGGGAGAGGAATGGAGCATCACCCGACCGTTCAAAATCCCAAAGGCATTGCAAAAATTGTTCTCATTTAAAAGTTTGCCATTAGACCCATGCAAAAGTGTCCCGTTAGGAGTCTGTTGGATGAAACACTGGTAGTCTTTTTTGTTTTTACCCTTCGAGCTTCGTTTCGATGCAACAACTATAGGATTAAGGCTTGCCTCCAAAGAGGAGGCCGTTGCTTTAAACGGAACTAGCGCCTCTAACACAACGGACAATCTCATCGCAGGGAAAACACCAGGGTACATGTCTGAAGGAAAATTAACGCTTGAAACTTTTGATTTCTTGGAGCCAGACTCTTTTAAGGAGTTTAAAAATAAGTTTGTGGAATTTTTAGATGGAGGCTTGGCTGAGATATCAGCACCATTTACAGATATAGCCATAGTGGAGTTGGACACCTTGCAGGTTGAGCTTTTGGACTGAGGTTTAGAGGAGGCTTTAGAAGCAGCTTTTGGGGGACATTTTGACCCAGGTGGCGTTTTAGCTGTGGTTGAATTGTAGCCGTAGACGTCTTTGCTGCTAAGGATGGTGGGCTGGTATCCTTCTTCGCGGAGACCCTGTAGAAAGGTCACTAGTTGTGTCTCTGTGTCCGTCAGGTCTTCAGACATTGGGTTGAACACCCTCAAAGCATCCTCGAGGGCACTCTTGCCAGCGGAAGACAGACGCGACCAGGAATACACGGCCTTCTCCTCCATTTTAGCCATCGCAACGTTCATGGCATCGGACAGCAGAGGATATTGGTTTGACCTAGCATGGAAATAACACAAAACATGAAAAAAAGGGGGTTAGGTACATAATGAGTATGTTCTATGGAGAAATATAAACACATTACTATACTACAGGAAACAGATATTAAGAAGTGCACCGTAAAATGCTTTGTACACACAACAAAATGGTCGGAGAGTCGGAGAACTGAACACACTACGTAATAATCGTCTATAACTCCCGACCACGCCATGCCAACTTACTGCCCCCAACACCGCGTTGGTTGGTATGTTTACACAAACCAGCAGATCTGATTATTGTACAAGTGCGTTCAAACTACACTCAAAGTGATTGCTAGAGGCCCCAGTTGTACGACATTCCGGGCCTCTAAAGTGATTATAGCGAACAAAAATAAGGTAGAACTCTGCATAGAATTACTAATAACCCCCACACACAACCTTGTTTTCTGGGAAATGCCAACTGAAGGACAAGCGCTGGAGTTATTTAAACATAGACCTTTCCTGTAGGAACAGGGCCCTAAAAATATCCAAAGACTAAAAATATCCATGTCCCAAAATGGGCTTTTTGAAAGCACAATCCAAATGCTACACAAAGTTTAGTAAGATCATATGACACGGCGATTTAGGCATCGAAGGACAGAGAAAGAAATCAAGTGTCTTAATACTGCGAATTCCAGGCCTGACTAATCACGGACACATCACGTCACAGCTGTAAGACTGCTCCTTATTCAATACCCACCCAAAAACATCAATCACTTGTTACATGACGGATTCAGAAGATATTTACTGCAAATGCTACAGCGCAGTGATCAGTCAGCGCTTTTCCAGACCTTGCGAACTACGGTTTACCTATATCAGTATTAATAATTCCTTTCTGCCCCTGATGCTAAAATTTTAGCTACGGTTCTGTCAATCACTTCTGCAATATTACACAAACTTTCCACCATTGCGTAACTTTTTGTCAACTAATTCACACATAAAAACGAAGTGTTCGGATAACTTGTGGCCAGTTTCAACCAACTTGAAAGACACGTCTGAAAGAGTAATTAATGGAACTAATAAGAAAGGTTCCAAAAACCTGATATAGCATTAATGAATGGTTTTGTTAGCTCCTACTTCACTGCCGCCATAGAAATATAGAAAGTAACGGCAGATAAGAGAACCTCGGCCCATCCAGTCTGACCATTTTTTTTTTACTAAAAAACCATATTGACCCCATTTCATCCCCAATTTTGTCTTAAATGTTTGATATTCTTTTATTTATCCCAATCATGTCTAAATAGCTCTACTGTGTTACCCTCTACCACCTCAGAAGAGTTATTCCACTTATCAACTACTCTTTCAGTGAAGTCATATTTCATTCATATTTGCCAGTATATACACATGTCCTCATGTTCTATTACACCTCTTCCTTTATATAATGTCCCCTCCT
>WWET01003772.1:125797-136045 GCA_011038615.1 Limnodynastes dumerilii | reverse complement strand
CCACCGCAGTAGTGGCTGATGTGGGCCCCATTAACTCCATGGGACCCGGTGCCGTACACCACTTGCACCGCCGGTAGTTCCACCCCTAAATAACAGTGTGATAGTAACGCTGATCAGTATCTGTGTGCAGCAAACTATTCAAAGATATATCCCTGTGTGGGGCTGCAGAGCAGCCAGACAGCTGGCAGGACCTGTGTCTCTGCTGCCGAGGGGGCATGGAGTGGCATGGCAGCCGGTGAAGCAGATGTCCCGACTGCTGAGGGCTCGGGTGCTGGTGGTGGCACTGCGGTCTCCCAGGGCCTGCTGGGATGACCGCAGCACAGGGAGAGTGGTGCAGCGGGCTGGATTAGTTGATTGATGGTGCAGCGAGCTAACCAGAGCTCGCCATGTTGCAGGGCCATCGGGAGGACGTGGGGCTGCGGCAGGAGACAGAGAACAACACCAGAGAATGCGGGAAGGTGAGTAACGGTGAGTTGGAATGCAGAGGACTGGTAAGGGCAGTGAAGAAGGAGGCCATGGTGCCTGGGCAATTTAGCTACCAATGGACCACCAGGGTTTAACTGGGCACTAGGTGAAAGGAGGAGGCTGTGGAGCCTGAACAATAAACCTCTGCTGGGCCACCAGGGTCAAATCTATATTTAAAGTGAGGGGCTGAGACCCCAATAGCATCAGGCTGAGACCCCAATAGCACCAGGCTGCCGACAGTTAAGTGGAGTGAGTGGACAGCAGGGACAAGGGTGCTACATCTTGAGACATTGATTTATGTGCCTAATTATTTCTACATTCATGTGTCTTAGCAAAATGGCCAGTTTTACCTGATACCCTCTTTTGTTACCATCTCTTCAGACTCTGTGCAACATATTACTGTGTACTATAGTGGTCTGACACCGTGATCTAAGCCAGGCAGTCTATTTATATTTTCCTTCTCCTGTCTAGCTGAACTGATAGCTCCACTACTCTTGGTCAACAGCCTGAGAGCGAAGTACCCAGCGCAACAGACCTGCCTTAAAATCGGCAGCGCCAGGGACATTACTACTGCACCTACTCTGAAACGGTGGTGAAGTGGGAATTAACACTTTCTAATACCTGACACCCATCTGATAGGCAGTACCTGGCGGAACAGACCTTTCTTGGAACCGGCAGCGCCTGGGCATTACTACTGCAACATCTCCCTAATTCATACCCTGCGGCATCTTTAGGACTTGTATTCATCACAGCACTCTTTTGGAAATAAGTTTCCCTATTGTTTTAAGTTTGCCTGTTCTCAAGTTACATAGTTGGTGTTGGGCCTTAACTTGTTAAGTTTGGTTGTGCCGATTAACCGTTCTTCTGTAGTAGTTCATTGCAGGGGTAGCTGTGGTTGGATGCGGGAGTGGAGATCGTGCTCAGGTGTGATACCATGTGGGATAGGTGAGGTGGTGCATGGTAAGTAGTTTGCTTCTTCCCAGGTGGGCAGTCGGTTGCAGCGTCCTTGTGGATTCCTGCAGAACTCAGGTGAGCGAAACTCTGTGTGTGTGTGTTTGACTGAGTCTGGGCCCCCACCATTGGTGGGTAAGGTAAACCAGCAGATATAGTAAGGTCTATCCAGGTGTATGCTCAGCCCCGGGTCATCGGTCAGACTAAACGCAAGACATTTCCACCAGAGGTTGAGTGAGTTGCTCACTCTCCAGGGAAGGGCTCTGACACTTTCCCGTGAACCTACTGGTTAAGCCTCTTTCCTAATAGCCATTTTCCCCAGTCTTGCAGGTTGGTGGTCCTTCCGAGGAAGAGCACTACTCTTGGTCAACAGCCTGAGAGCGAAGTACCCAGCGAAACAGACCTGCCTTAATATCGGCAGCACCAGGGACATTGCTACTGCTCCTACTCTAAAACGGTGGTGAAGTGGGAATGAACACTTTCTAATACCTGACACCCGTCTGATAGGCAGTACCCGGCAGAACATACCTGCCTTGAAACCGGAAGCGCCTGGGCATTACTACTGCAACATCTCCCTAATTCATACCCTGCGGCATCTTTAGGACTTGTATTCATCACAGCACTCTTTTGGAAATAAGTTTCCCTATTGTTTTAAGTTTGCCTGTTCTCAAGTTACATAGTTGGTGTTGGGCCTTAAGCCGGGTTAGTTGTGTGTTAAGTTTGGTTGTGCTGATTAACCGTTCTTCTGTAGTAGTTCATTGCAGGGGTAGCTGTGGTTGAAAACGGTAGTGGAGATCGTGCCCAGGTGTGATATCATGTGAGGTAGGTGAGGTGGTGCATGGTAAGTAGTGTGCTTCTTCCCAGGTGGGCAGTCGGTTGCAGCGTCCTGGTGGATTCCTGCAGAACTCAGGTGAGCGAAACTCTGTGTGTGTGTGTGTGTTTGTCTGAGTCTGGGCCCCCACCGTTGGTGTGTAAGCTAAACCAGCAGATATAGTAAGGTTTATCCAGGTGTATGCTCAGCCCCGGGTCATCTGCCAGACTAAACGCGAGACATTCCCACCAGAGGTTGAGTGAGTTGCTCACTCTCCAGGGAAGGGCTCTGACACTTTCCCGTGAACCTACTGGTTAAACCTCTTTCCTAATAGCTGTTTTCCCCAGTCTTGCAGGTTGGTGGTCCTTCCGAGGAAGAGGAGACGTCGTTAGGTTGTCCAAATCCGGTCCTGGACGCATCTCACTGGAGTCGGTTGATCAACTGGCCCTCTTTTCCCAGCAGGCAGAAGAGGGTGCCGGTCAGACATTGGGACAACGTGCAGTGAGTCATCCTGGTGAGTGCCTACAAGGCGACTATATTTACACACTTTTACACCTGCATGCAAAGAATACAATTATCTTGACTCCCCCTGCAATCAACATGGTTTTGCCCAGGTGTAACCTTCCTCTCTTAATTTCAAGCTCCTTCTTAAATTTGGATCCAGCCACTGTCCCATCAGGAAAGAAAAGGAGTCTATCACTGTCTGATCTGCTTGGCAATTACATGCTGGTCATACATACTCTGGGGCATAGTGTGGAAATCTCCCTCTATAAATAATGCTTTTTACCCAACACAAGGGTGTATGATTACTATGAAGCCAAACCCTAATGACACATACACAGTTATTTTATGTTAGCAACTTAAAATAAATATTATGATACACTTTTCTGATATGAAATATTTAATTTATAAGAAAACTTAGCAATTCCTTGTGAATAAAAGTATAGTCTATCTATGGTAACAGAAGACTTATCATCTTCAGGGATTGCGAGACTGCTTCTACTTTTTCGTTGTAAGTATTCTTGCCTTTACTGTAGACCAGCCATAGTCAACCTGGTGTTACTTGATATAAATGATGATGGCCCAGATCCCGACCTACGGCCGACAGGGAACTTATGCAAATCATTTGCGTAAGTCCCTTGTGTCGAAACATCTGTGCATGCACGCGCTAGATGTTCCGACTGTGTCAGTACTAACATAAGTAACTAAGTTAAGTATGTTAGTACTTACGCAGAAGGGGCTGACCCTTCATTTACAAGGGCCGCAACCCCACCATACAGGTGAGGATAGCTATGTAAATGAGTTTTAGGGGGCGGGGAAGCCCCGTTACAGCTAGCCGTAAAACATAAGGCAGCAATCTGGACACGTAAGTGGGCATGCACTCCCCGGTACAGGGGCGTAACTGCGGATCCGCGCACGCACGAAAAGCGTGCAGATATCTGGACCTGGGCTGAAGTCACTAAAATGTCCCCCATTTGAAGATGTGAATGTAAAAGCTTATTTCCTAACTTCTAATGTCTGCTTGGAGCCCCATATATGCTAAATTGCAAGGTGGAGTCTTGTAAATAAGGATAAACCAGTTACATTTACAGTATACTGTAACTCATTGAATCTAGGAAGCAGATACATTTTGGAACTTTACATAAATCTTGTATTACCATCTTTTTTGGGGGGTGTCCTTTGCTATCATTATCATGATCATTCCTCTGTATGTGTATGATGATCAAAGAAACACTATAATAAGTCTTCAGTCATACACCTTAAAAGCCAGAAAGTTTCACTTAAGAAAATAGAGACTTATTTAGACCATGGGGCCTATCAAATATAGTAACAAGCCTCGGAGTCCAAATCTGTAATAGGAATTCAAGTAAATTATATACATTTCCTTTGCTGGTGGGGTCCTGGACCATGTAATGTTCTTTACTATTCAGTTCTCTACGAAAGAAGAAACATAGAAACAAAAAATTACAGCAGATAAGAGCCACATGGCCCATCCAGTCTAACCAGTTGTTTATTTAAAACACTGACCCTAGACTCTATTTACCCTTAATTTAGTTTAAAATGTAGGATATCCTTATATTTATCCCAAGCATGTTTAAACTGTTTTACTGTGTTAGCCTGAACCACCTCAGATGCGAAGCTATTCCACTTATCTATCACCCTTTGAGTGAAGTAATTTTTCTGTACATTTCCTCTGAATTTACCACCCTCCTTGATGCGTTTCGGACGTGGCCCTTTCTCAAAAGTGCACTTTTGAGAAAGGACCACGCCCGAAACGCATCAAGGATCTCCTGACATTGCACCCATCTCCATCCTTTGTTCCTGTGACTCCACTCGAGCCATTCCACCGGTAACTGGATGTCTATGTCTACAGCTCCCCCCTTATCTAATACTTTACCGACCCAGTCAAAAAATTCAATAAGATTTGTTGGACATGATCTTCCCCCAGTGAATCCATGCTGCTTGGTATCCTGTAAGTTACTGGATTTAAGATACTGTACAATTTGTTCCTTTAACAGTGTTTCCATCAATTTCCCTATTACTGATGTTAGACTCACTGGTCTATGCAACAGCACATACTTGGATAATTATATAAGGTAAATCACAAAGAACAAAGTTACTGGAACATAGCATGGGAATATTGTTATTTTAGTATAGAATTTATCTACCATACTGCAATCTTGATCATTTTTATGAATTTTGTATATGTTATGCACAAACTGTGCAAAATATCTAATTATTCTTGTTATGCTTCTGCTTTTTTTTAATTACATCCCAGCTTTTTTAACAGATGGGAGAAAAGTATCAAAAATCTGCAAACATCCTGCAAAAATGTGTCATTGTTCCACCTCCCCCACTCAGGTTGTAAATCTATCTTCCTTTTATTTATACATTCCAGTCACTCTGCATTATTGGCTTTTCTGTAATAAAGAATTAAAACTAATTTGATTGCAATTATTGATCTGATTGCCCAGCAAGCATTATACCATGATTAAAAGTGTTGACTAAAGTCTGAATGCTAATTCGAGTTTCCCGAAAATAGCAACTCCTATCCCCACAAGGATGCAAGGAGTAGAATTAGGATGGTAGACAGATTGGACAGCACAGTCTAAAGAAGTTTATTACAAATTGGACATATAGTGACCACAATAAATTACAAACTGCAAAGTATAACGCACAAATGACATATTAAGGTGTAGAAGTGTGTCAGCCTCTCCGCAAAGCACATATCAAGTTATTTTGTCTATTTTTTTATACACCCCCTGATCAATCTGAAACTAGTGTTATTTAGTGAAAGATGCTCAGAGAAATGTTCTGGCTGGAAACAGCAAAAACATCAATCAGAACACAACCGTAATAAGACAACAGATTTTTCTTCATTAATCATAAGTGAGGGGACATTGGGCCTGATCCAGAGCAACGATCGCAAACGACCGTACGACGAGCGTATGCGAATTTTCGGCAAAAAATTCGCAATGCGCATGCCCAGTATGACAGCTTCCGGTCGCCCGAGCGTCATGAGCGAATTGTGAGCGAATTTTTCGCTCGCTGGGCGTATTTTTTTTACGATGGTCGGCTGGGCGCCCGTTTTACTACAGGGAGGCGGGGATAGCCATTTAAATTGTACAGTATGGGCGTGCTAAGCGTATTTTCTCAGCGTATTCTCTGCGAAGGGCGTGCTAAGCCCGTACGCTCAGCGTATTTTCTGCGAATTTTCGTACGGCCGACGGTCGTACCCAGTGTAGGGTATAGGCGCCATAAGCAGGGACTTTACTATGGGAGTGTTAGGGGCGTTTAGTTTGATCCGCCCGAGCGTACGTTCGCATTCGCCCGTCGTGTGAATTTTCGTACCGCTGGATCAGGCCCATTGGCACTATATGGTGCTTCTTGCTTTTGGGAAGAGTATTTTTATAAACACAAGGAACTACAAACATTTTGACAACTTTCTTTGCATCTTATCCTTAATATTAAGCATCCAAAGAGGTTAATAGATTGGTTTATATTCCCTTTCTTACACCTTTCTTACACCTTCTCTACACGGCCTGTACAAAAATAAAAGTGTTAAGGTCAATGGCATCCAACTTTTAGATTGTCTGCAGACTCTGTAAGGGTAGTTATCATTTTATCATTTTCAGTTGTGTCCCATGCTAGAAGGCAATGGTACCAAGGTTCCTCTTACCTTAAAGTTGAGTATTGATTAAGACAACAATCTAGTATTCTAATAATTCATCAGATCTAAACCTTTTATAATCTAGGTCCAGATTCACAGTTACGTAGTTTTCGTCTTACGTACGTTGTTTTAATAATTGAGCTACTACGCATGCGTAGTAGCACAATTCTTAAAACAACGTACGTAAAACTTAACGTAATTTACGTAACTGTGAATCCGGACCTAGAAATTAAGATACAAAAGGCATTTAAGAAAACACACTAAAATATCAATGCCCTTTTTTTTATTAGAGATGCCCCTAGTATTAGAAGAGCAATGTTGACTATTAGAGATGCCTAAGAAGAGCAATGTTGACTATGGCAATGGCAGGGGGGCAGGACTTGAGGCTGTGGTTTGCATGAAACCAGGAGTCTCCCGGATATATCGAGAGAGTCAGCAACCTTGATTTAGTATATACTGTGGCTTAAACAGTTCTGCAAATCAATGAACAAGACCAGCTATTTAACATTATGTAATAGGATTTTTTTTGTGATAGCCCTCACAGGGGGCAGCCAATTTGAAAATGCTGACATTTCTTAGGTCTACTCCCACTCAGAAAGCAGTAGTCCATCAATTTATTAAAGCACAGATGGCCTCTTAAATATTGGTTTAACAAATAGCTACTTCCTTTCTATAAAATAGCCACTTCGGGCCTGATTCAGAGATCCGGAACTAACGATAGTTCCGTGCGTATATTTAGGGTCGGATCGATTTTGAATCAACTGCGCATGCGTAGTAATAGTGCAACGCCGTCTACGTTGAAGATAGGATCTGAAATGCCTTAAGGTCGGACTTGTGAATCGGTCAGGAACAATTGTGATCCTAAGTCCAGCGGAAATCTACGAACCGAAGGATTTGCATAGAAATGGACGGGGGGAGGCATTTAGATGAGGAAAAGTAGGCGTGCTTACAGACTTAGGACCCTAAAGGCATTTAGATGAGGGAAAGTGGGCGCGCTTAAAGAGTTAGGGCCCTAAATATACGCAACTAATACACATAGGGTCGGAAGTGAGTGAGGCCAGTTAGGGCAAGTCTATGGAGGTGGAAGTTTAGGTCCGGCCGGAGGTTGCGAGAAACAGAGTGACTGTTTATTCTGGTGGGTGTAACCTGTTCCGACCTGCCACTTGGATGCGTATATTTGCGGCCCGATCGCCGACGGATCTCTGAATCAGGCCCTTCATGTCTATAAAATAGTTACTTTCTCTCTATAAAGACAATAGCTGAGATGAATAAACACAATTGGTAATGTTCTCTGAAAAACGACATATTAGTAAACATAAAAGAAACTCATTCAGAAAGAACACATTCTGGTTTTTTTTTTCCAATTAATTCCTTCAGACATTTCAACAGCAGGTGCAGGTTATATTTATATGTGAATTCAGAAAGGATCAGTCCAGTACATTGAGAATTTAATCCAGTTATCCTTTTATATTGTACTTGAAGAATCAGTCTCAGCCACAGTATGTTCAGAAAAAAAGTAAAATAGGGTGCAGGGGTGAAGCTGTCAAAAAGGAACATTTTGTACAAGGTCTGAAAGTGCAGTAAAATAAACTTTGTTGAAACTGCAGAGCTTATATATAGATTTCTCTGTAGAAATCTCAAGTAGCTGGGGATAACTCCAAAACGAGCACTCGGGTCTCTAAGATTAGCCTTTTGTTACCACATAAAACCTTTTTTAGTTGGTAAAAAATCAGCCATATCTAGGAGCACATTGAGAGATCATGTTATTCCTTTTTCATTTTGCGGTCTTTATTTGAGAACTGATATCAATGAAAGAAGCCATGACAAAAAATATACAATGACAGTGGAGTTAAAAGGCAGGTAATAAAGAGTTGTATTGGTGAGGTGTGAGAGATGTGGGAAAAGTTGTGTCATAAGGGGAAACGTTCCGGTTGTCCCTCTTTTGGTGGGACAGCCCTGCTTTTAAGACTCTGCTCTTCTGTCCCTTTGATTGAAACAGAGGCTGCTGGTTTGATCATTTACCCATCCTTCCAGAGTCAGTCTTCTGTACATTTTAAACATCTAATGGGCTTCCTATGACGAGGCTCATGTGAGCACAAGGGGGAGAGGGTTTCAATTTCAATGGAACAATATGGACCTGCCTTATGCCCACCATTATATCCAGACTTCCAATCCATTCCCATTTAAATGACATGTCAAAAAGCTTAAGGTAGGGGCCTTGATATGGAATTCTTTGTGAGTAAGGGGAGCGAACCAACCGTGATGAGATCTGATCTTTCAGCATGATCTGTAGTCCGAATTCACCCCAATATAATTAATAACAGCTGCAAAAACTATGAGTAGTATCCCATGAACACAATCAGTGAAGTTTTATGGCATAAACAATATAAACCCCAAAAAATCAATATAACAAAGAAAAAAACGCACCTGAGAATGACTAATGTGCTTTTCAGATCACTTGACATGATTTACATTAGTGTTTGCATCTTACATGCCAATTAAAAAAGAAACAGAGAGAAAAAATATTTCCCTTCCCCAACATCCCTACATCATAATTGACAGTGGCAGCATTCATTACAATGGCGTAGCAACGATTAATCATAAAAGCCCATTAATGCTCACCGGTGAATGGTTTATAGTATAGTATAGAATTTTTTTCTAAAATAGTAGTTGTGGAGTGTGAATTAATGTATATTGTACAAAATCTGTAATGGCACATAGGGCCGTATGCAGACTCCCGGATGTCCGGAGTTTAATATTTTTGACTACTGCGCATGCACAGTAAATTTATAACGTAATCTACGTATCTTTTCCATATGTAGATTGCGTATATGTGGTTTTTAAGACCGCATATATGCAATGTTATCAAATAATATACATAAAAAATGTCAATTGAGATCACCCAATAAAACAAACAATTATTAAACATTTATCTGGATAAGAATAATATGAGTGGTACATTATATGTGGATTTCTTGGTAGTCCATGTATAATTTCCCATCTCCCCATTCTTTGTGCAACTTTCCTATTTTGATTGTTTGTTTTATTGGGTGATCTCAATTGACATTTTTTATGTATATTATTTGATAATATCTGTCTAATTTGTATTAATAAATACATTTTTTATACACTTTAAGCGCTTACTATTCTACATTTTTGTTTTTCTGTTTAGAGGGGACTTCTCACCCCTATAGTGAGCTGCTAAAAGTGTATGTTGGGACCTTATATAGGGTTTCTCTACACACAGCGCCCTTATATTACATACTTTCTATATATGCAATGTACGTATGGAAAAGATTCGTAGATTACGTTCTAAATTTAAATTTACTGCGCATGCACAGTAGGAAAAAAAATTGTGTGTGTGTGTGTGTGTGGCAGGCAATGGTACTCCACCCCTTTGTGATGTCACACAATGTGATGTCACATATGCGCAGGGCATTGCAAACCTGCAGGAACAATTTACAGCAGGCCAATGCACAGGGAAGGCTTGTTTTTAAGCAGGGTTGCCGACTCTCCCGGAATATCCGGGAGACTCACGAATTTGGGAAGTTCTCCCGGTATCCCAGGAGATCCCCTGCAAGCCCTGACCCGCTATTAATCACAACTGTAATCCCTAGAGTTACTAGAGATAGATGGGACTTGATGATGTCATCGAGCCCCGCACATCCCCTATAACACTATAGATTACATGAGTGATTGACAGGGGGTGGGGCTTAATGACACAATTTGCATAAATCACGTCATTACCACCCCCCCATCATAGTAATCTGAGACAGCTCTTCAGTAGCAGACACCGGCTTTAGAAGACTGGTGACAATGGGCCTGATCCAGAGCTACGGCCGCCGTCACT
>WWET01003772.1:90761-119042 GCA_011038615.1 Limnodynastes dumerilii | reverse complement strand
AAAAAAAATAAAACAGTACAAAATGAAAAAATACCAAAAACAATACAAAATAAAAAAGACCAAAAACAATACAAAATAAAAAAAGACCAAAAACAATAAAAAAAAAATAAAAAAAAACCTCTAAAAAACAAAGAAGTAGAAATAGGAATTAAAATTCCTATTTCTACTTTTTTGTTTTTTTTGTTTTGTTTTTTTCTACATATAGGTAGACATAAATCACACTGAGCTGTGCTGTGTTTAAATCTGCCATCAGTCTTTAAATACTACTTTGACCCTGGTAGTAAACAGAAAAAATTCAGGCAAACTCAACTACTATGCCTTGAAAACAAAAGATTAAAGCTAAAATATTAGGCATTTTCTCAAATGTACTAGGTGGGTTTGCGCTGTCTGTTGGCTATAGACCGCATACAGTGGCGTAGCTACAGGGGTCGCAGCGGTCGCAATTGCGACCGGGCCCCTGAGCTAGGGGGTGTTACAGCTGCCGTCGCCACTTGCGAACGGCCAGCTGATCCCTTACCCTACGAAGTGTCCCGCACCTCTGCTATTGCTGTCTCCCCACGTGGGACTTCCCCATCCGACGGCAGTCCTAGCAACGGCATCCCAGCAACCAGCTACACGCGGGTGCCGCTGCTACATCAGGCGCGCGTCCCACGTGTTAACCCCGCGCCTCCTGCTTTCAAAGTTAATCCTCATCTAGGGGGCTGGGCAGCTACTGGCCAATCAGGTTCCATCTCCTCCTATATCAGGTCCACTCTGTCATACTGTCAGCGCCGGTTATAGCGTCTGTTTATCAGCCTGTGACCTGCTATTTTGTTCTCTCCTGTGCCTCTGCCTTGTGCCCTGTGCCAGTGACTTCTGAGTGTCCCATCGTTTACCTTGCATTTTCCAGTCCCGTTGTTCCTGCCGTCTCCTCCTTGCTCTCTCTCCCACCTTAGTGTCTCAGCCTCCCCTGGTCTCCTTATTAGTGTGGTGTGCGTGTGTTTGTTCCCTCTGGGGAGTCCCCACTTCTTGTGTGTCAGGAAGAGTGTTTGCCCCTATTTGTGGAGTTAGTCCTGTTTGTCCGGTTAGTCTCACCTCAGTTTGGTCACGGTCTCCTCCTTGCTCTCTCTCCCACCTTAGTGTCTCAGCCTCCCCTGGTCTCCTTATTTACCCAGTGTGCATGTGTTTGTTCCCTCTGGGGAGTCCCCACTTCTTGTGTGTCAGGAAGAGTGTTTGCCCCTATTTGTGGAGTTAGTCCTGTTTGTCCGGTTAGTCTCACCTCAGTCTGTTTTGGTCACGTTCTTTGTTCCGTGTAGTCAGTCGCCGATCAGTACCTTCTGGTCCGCCTTCTCCCCCTGTTCCTGCTCTTATCTTCCTCTCCCTAGTATACTCTCTTCTTGCATTTCTCTTCCCTCCCGGGTATTCTCTACAGGGCGTATCCTGACGGATTCCTATCAGCTCCAGTCTATCCCCACCTTCAGGGGCTCTAGCGAACACTCTGTCCGACTTCAGGCTCTACGAACTGGTGAGTTGCCCGGCTTTTCCTCTCTTTCTCACGGGTCACCCCGGTCCTCCGTCGAGGTAAACCCGGGGTACCCTAACAATAATAACTGCAAGTATTGAATTTAGGGACGGGAGACATAGTATTACTCACTTTTTGAATAATAAGTCAATTGGGGGGCCTCTTTCTATAAATGTGGTAATATAAATTTATATGGAAAGGATTGTAATGCTAATGCAAGTAGATATGGGATAGTAAGAATTACTATAGAGACTATCCTTTTCCCCTCTGTATTGTATTGCACTATATATAATCCACCATGGGAAGTGTATAATTCCCTAGATAAACCCCAAATTTTTGGCTCTTTTTTTTCCCCCTCCTTCCCTACCTTTCTTTTCTTCTCCCCCTTCCTTCTTTTTCTCCCCCACCCCTTCCCCCGGGTCATTATGGGAATAAAATGTAGTATTATGATTGTCACATCACACTTAACATTTTTTGTCTATTTATTTATTATCTTAATAATGTTTCAAGATAATAAGGCTTAATATTATTCCTCAATTTCACTTTATAAATAAGGCACTTAACCTTCATAATTTAGGCTTTCACTTATTTGGTAGGAAAACACACATTTATGTATTTTCTTAATTCATAACATAATTAGGAATTATTTTATTAATTCACCTGCTATAGTAGGGCACTCATTATTAATATTAGAGACACTATTAAGTCCTTACATGAAATAGGATCTTTATCACTTTGGTTACCAGACAAATATATTTTATTTTTATTCATTTTTTTCACAATTATCATACAGTTTGGGCTGGTCTGTTACTGTTGTCACATAACACAGTTCACACATAGAGTTGATCGGTATATGGATTTATAGTGATCAACATACTACTAATACTTTTTGTTTTATTTATTGATTGATATATTTAGATTAGTATATTTAATTTAATTTGATTCTATATTGATAGAGCCATTTGATTACTAGCAGGACCTTCTTAAGGGGAAGATTGGATGTAAAACAACGTATATTGTTGTCCCCCTATAACAATGTATTTGTGTAATTTAGACTGATGGGACGATTACTCAGGACAATTTATTTCTCATACTTGGCAAAAATTACAGATGAGCATCTTACTAGAAGGATACATTAGTGACAATAGCCTTCTTTATTACACATAGGCACTTGATTTTCTGAAGTGTTTAATTTCTCATAGATCAAGATTTATTTTACGTGATTGGCAGATAGTTGTGTCAATCATTATGGACCCAATAGGAGATGACTAGTCTATATAAATTCATACACCTGTGCAGTAGGCGGGTGATGTCCATGATTAAGCTAAGGCATTAGCGAAACGTACATTGGACTGAGAGGACGCTGTGCACAAGCGTCCTCTCTTGCACGTGCATATTGAGCCCTTAATAGCCTAATCCTAATGCGAGCTGATATATACTTTGCCTTGTGCCGCGACTACATTCCAAATGTTACTATTGATTTGATATTTAACAGTGCAATTACCTATTGGGCGGGTTCAGTTAGTTGGACCTTGTGCCGCGATTACAATTTAAGCTAACTGTCACGATTAACTTGGTATCCTAATAGCACAAGGATAGTGCTTTATAAATAACTGATTATATTGATTGTACATCAGGAGGTGCTATTTGCAGAGGTAACCATATCGCCTTACCCATTAGCGGACGATGTGGCAATTTCCCCATCAATCTGATACTATTGAAATCAGCAATCATAGATTACTATGGAATCTTTAACATCATTTCAGGGGATTTGATTTGGAGTAGTGATCCACAACTAAATAACTATATATATCGCTCTTTTAATACAGTGGATTATTTGTTGCAACTGTGATACTACAGTTAGTGACTCCTTCTGGGTACGACTCATATTGTAAGCTACACTGTTGTTCTAAACTGTAACATTTGAGATACATTTACTTACCTGTGAGACAGAAGTATTTTTACCCAATAATCACTACAATCTAAGAAAGTAATCACTGTAGCAGATTAATTTACATGTTCAAATAGGCAAAACCCCGGTTATAAGATTCATAAGATTTATTGGGAATGATTCCGATCGGAGCGGCCTAATACTGTGGGGAATACATCTCAAAATTTGAATTTAATCAGACTGGACCAGAGTATTACTGTGCACTTTCCAATATAGCTTTTGGGTTAGATAATAGTACCTGCACATTAATATTATAATTAGATTATGCAATATAGAGATTCTATAAACCAATGATAGTGATTTATCTGTGTTCGCCGATACAAAGTTTGATCCATACATTAGGATTAGGCAAGAGACAAGGATATACAATTTAATAGTGAAAATCTTGCAATTGGGGCCAATTGCATGTGCTTTGTTTGTTTTTAATATATTAATATCTTCCTCCTCCTCTTCCTCCTCATGATCTAAGGTCACATCACGTCATCACTGTAGAGGATAGAATAAGGAGGGAGAAGACTTCAAAGCAGAAAAGTTAATATCATTGTAAATATAATGTGTTACTGTACTGGAAGGGGCAGAAAGCTGGCTGAACACAAATGGAGGGGACTAAAGGCTGGACACACAAATGGAGGAATCTGAAGGCTGGCTGGACACACTCAAGGAAGTGGAGATAGCTGTAGAGACTGACAAGTAGGGGCAAAAATATAGAGGGTACATTGGGGTCAAAAGGCTGGCTGAACACATGGAGAGGGCAGAAGGTTGGATTCAGATATGGAGGGGGCAGAAGCTGCCTGAACATATGGAGAGGGAAGAAGGCTGGACACACCCTCTAGGGGCAGGTAGTAGAAATGTCCACAATAGGAAACAATCCAGAACTGCCCTTAGAGGAAACACTGACTACAAACCAGGGATGTAGCATACTGACAGCCACATGACCTGCTTACAGGACCATAGAAACTGGAAGCCCACAAACTATTTTTTTTCATGGTCCTACTGTTTAGTATTGAATTATAGGAGAATGACTGACATCCTCACAGGGATATATATGCCAGACCAAGAGCCAGTATTTCAGTCCTGTGGACTCATCGTATTGTTCGGAGAGGGATATTATAGAGAGGACAGAGGAAGAGAGGGGTAAGAGGCAGAGAGGGTTATAATAGAGGGGGCAATGGCAGAGAGGGGTATAATAGAGGGGACATAGGCAGAGAGGGATATTATAGAGAGGACAGAGGAAGAGAGGGGTATAATTGACGGGACAATGGCAGAGAGGGGTATAATAGAGGGGACAGTGGCAGAAAGGGGTATAATAGAGGGGATAGATGCAGAAAGGGGTATAATAGAGGGTATAGATGCAGTGAGGGGTATAATAAAGGGCTCAATGACAAAGAAAGGGTATAATAGAGGGGACAGAGGCAGTGAGGGGTATAGTAGAGGGGACAGTGGCAGAGAGGGGTATAATAGAGGGGACAGTGGCAGAGAGGGGTATAATAGAGGGGACACTGGCAGAGAGGGGTATAATACAGGGGGCAATGGCAGAGAGGGGTATAATAGAGGGGACAGTGGCAGAGAGGGCTATAATAGAGGGGATATAGGCAGAGAGGGATATTATAGAGAGGACAGGGGAAGAGAGGGGTATAATAGTGGGGACAGGCGCAGAGAGGGGTATATAGAGAGGACAATGGCAGAGAGGGGTATATAGAAAGGACAATGGCAGAGAGGGGTATAATAGAGGGGACAGTGGCAGAGAGGGGTATAATAGAGGAGATAGAGGCAGTGAGGGGTATAATAAAGGGCACAATGACAGATAAGGGTATATTAGAGGGGACAGAGGCAGTGAGGGGTATAATAGAGGGCACAATGGCAGAGAGGGGTATGATAGAGGGGACAGTAGCAAAGAGGGCTATAATAGAGGGGGCAGAGGTAGAAAGGGGTATAATAGAGGGGACAGTGCAGAGAGGGGTATAATAGAGGGGACAGTGGCAGAGAGGGGTATAATAGAGGGGGCAGTGCAGAGAGGGGTATAATAAAGGGGGCAATGCAGAGAGGGGTATAATAGAGGGGGCAGTGCAGAGAGGGGTATAATAAAGGGGGCAATGCAGAGAGGGGTATAATAGAGGGGGCAGTGCAGAGAGGGGTATAATAAAGGGGGCAATGCAGAGAGGGGTATAATAGAGGGGGCAGTGCAGAGAGGGGTATAATAAAGGGGGCAATGCAGAGAGGGGTATAATAGAGGGGGCAGTGCAGAGAGGGGTATAATAAAGGGGGCAATGCAGAGAGGGGTATAATAGAGGGGGCAGTGCAGAGAGGGGTATAATAAAGGGGGCAATGCAGAGAGGGGTATAATAGAGGGGGCAGTGCAGAGAGGGGTATAATAAAGGGGGCAATGCAGAGAGGGGTATAATAGAGGGGGCAGTGCAGAGAGGGGTATAATAAAGGGGGCAATGCAGAGAGGGGTATAATAGAGGGGGCAGTGCAGAGAGGGGTATAATAAAGGGGGCAATGCAGAGAGGGGTATAATAGAGGGGGCAGTGCAGAGAGGGGTATAATAAAGGGGGCAATGCAGAGAGGGGTATAATAGAGGGGGCAGTGCAGAGAGGGGTATAATAAAGGGGGCAATGCAGAGAGGGGTATAATAGAGGGGGCAGTGCAGAGAGGGGTATAATAAAGGGGGCAATGCAGAGAGGGGTATAATAGAGGGGGCAGTGCAGAGAGGGGTATAATAAAGGGGGCAATGCAGAGAGGGGTATAATAGAGGGGGCAGTGCAGAGAGGGGTATAATAAAGGGGGCAATGCAGAGAGGGGTATAATAGAGGGGGCAGTGCAGAGAGGGGTATAATAAAGGGGGCAATGCAGAGAGGGGTATAATAGAGGGGGCAGTGCAGAGAGGGGTATAATAAAGGGGGCAATGCAGAGAGGGGTATAATAGAGGGGGCAGTGCAGAGAGGGGTATAATAAAGGGGGCAATGCAGAGAGGGGTATAATAGAGGGGGCAGTGCAGAGAGGGGTATAATAAAGGGGGCAATGCAGAGAGGGGTATAATAGAGGGGGCAGTGCAGAGAGGGGTATAATAAAGGGGGCAATGCAGAGAGGGGTATAATAGAGGGGGCAGTGCAGAGAGGGGTATAATAAAGGGGGCAATGCAGAGAGGGGTATAATAGAGGGGGCAGTGCAGAGAGGGGTATAATAAAGGGGGCAATGCAGAGAGGGGTATAATAGAGGGGGCAGTGCAGAGAGGGGTATAATAAAGGGGGCAATGCAGAGAGGGGTATAATAGAGGGGGCAGTGCAGAGAGGGGTATAATAAAGGGGGCAATGCAGAGAGGGGTATAATAGAGGGGGCAGTGCAGAGAGGGGTATAATAAAGGGGGCAATGCAGAGAGGGGTATAATAGAGGGGGCAGTGCAGAGAGGGGTATAATAAAGGGGGCAATGCAGAGAGGGGTATAATAGAGGGGGCAGTGCAGAGAGGGGTATAATAAAGGGGGCAATGCAGAGAGGGGTATAATAGAGGGGGCAGTGCAGAGAGGGGTATAATAAAGGGGGCAATGCAGAGAGGGGTATAATAGAGGGGGCAGTGCAGAGAGGGGTATAATAAAGGGGGCAATGCAGAGAGGGGTATAATAGAGGGGGCAGTGCAGAGAGGGGTATAATAAAGGGGGCAATGCAGAGAGGGGTATAATAGAGGGGGCAGTGCAGAGAGGGGTATAATAAAGGGGGCAATGCAGAGAGGGGTATAATAGAGGGGGCAGTGCAGAGAGGGGTATAATAAAGGGGGCAATGCAGAGAGGGGTATAATAGAGGGGGCAGTGCAGAGAGGGGTATAATAAAGGGGGCAATGCAGAGAGGGGTATAATAGAGGGGGCAGTGCAGAGAGGGGTATAATAAAGGGGGCAATGCAGAGAGGGGTATAATAGAGGGGGCAGTGCAGAGAGGGGTATAATAAAGGGGGCAATGCAGAGAGGGGTATAATAGAGGGGGCAGTGCAGAGAGGGGTATAATAAAGGGGGCAATGCAGAGAGGGGTATAATAGAGGGGGCAGTGCAGAGAGGGGTATAATAAAGGGGGCAATGCAGAGAGGGGTATAATAGAGGGGGCAGTGCAGAGAGGGGTATAATAAAGGGGGCAATGCAGAGAGGGGTATAATAGAGGGGGCAGTGCAGAGAGGGGTATAATAAAGGGGGCAATGCAGAGAGGGGTATAATAGAGGGGGCAGTGCAGAGAGGGGTATAATAAAGGGGGCAATGCAGAGAGGGGTATAATAGAGGGGGCAGTGCAGAGAGGGGTATAATAAAGGGGGCAATGCAGAGAGGGGTATAATAGAGGGGGCAGTGCAGAGAGGGGTATAATAAAGGGGGCAATGCAGAGAGGGGTATAATAGAGGGGGCAGTGCAGAGAGGGGTATAATAAAGGGGGCAATGCAGAGAGGGGTATAATAGAGGGGGCAGTGCAGAGAGGGGTATAATAAAGGGGGCAATGCAGAGAGGGGTATAATAGAGGGGGCAGTGCAGAGAGGGGTATAATAAAGGGGGCAATGCAGAGAGGGGTATAATAGAGGGGGCAGTGCAGAGAGGGGTATAATAAAGGGGGCAATGCAGAGAGGGGTATAATAGAGGGGGCAGTGCAGAGAGGGGTATAATAAAGGGGGCAATGCAGAGAGGGGTATAATAGAGGGGGCAGTGCAGAGAGGGGTATAATAAAGGGGGCAATGCAGAGAGGGGTATAATAGAGGGGGCAGTGCAGAGAGGGGTATAATAAAGGGGGCAATGCAGAGAGGGGTATAATAGAGGGGGCAGTGCAGAGAGGGGTATAATAAAGGGGGCAATGCAGAGAGGGGTATAATAGAGGGGGCAGTGCAGAGAGGGGTATAATAAAGGGGGCAATGCAGAGAGGGGTATAATAGAGGGGGCAGTGCAGAGAGGGGTATAATAAAGGGGGCAATGCAGAGAGGGGTATAATAGAGGGGGCAGTGCAGAGAGGGGTATAATAAAGGGGGCAATGCAGAGAGGGGTATAATAGAGGGGGCAGTGCAGAGAGGGGTATAATAAAGGGGGCAATGCAGAGAGGGGTATAATAGAGGGGGCAGTGCAGAGAGGGGTATAATAAAGGGGGCAATGCAGAGAGGGGTATAATAGAGGGGGCAGTGCAGAGAGGGGTATAATAAAGGGGGCAATGCAGAGAGGGGTATAATAGAGGGGGCAGTGCAGAGAGGGGTATAATAAAGGGGGCAATGCAGAGAGGGGTATAATAGAGGGGGCAGTGCAGAGAGGGGTATAATAAAGGGGGCAATGCAGAGAGGGGTATAATAGAGGGGGCAGTGCAGAGAGGGGTATAATAAAGGGGGCAATGCAGAGAGGGGTATAATAGAGGGGGCAGTGCAGAGAGGGGTATAATAAAGGGGGCAATGCAGAGAGGGGTATAATAGAGGGGGCAGTGCAGAGAGGGGTATAATAAAGGGGGCAATGCATAGAGGGGACAGAGGCAGAGAGGGGTATAATAGAGGGGACAGTGGCAGAAAGGGCTATAATAGGGGACAATGACAGAGAGGGGTATAATAGAGGGGACAGAGGCAGAGATGGGTATAATAGACAGGACAGTGGCAGAGAAGAAATAGGGGCCAACATCACAACTGATCAGGAAAAAGCTTTTCGTTTGTTATTGTTATTTATTTATTTATTTAGCAAAATAAAATAGTTTTTATTATTGCTTCCAGTGGATTTGTGTGGAGAAAAAAAGAAGGGTTCTATGCTGTAAAACCATTAAAACTACTACGTTCTGTTATTTATAAATAAAAACAATAAAAACGTTAATTTTAACAACCAGTAAATTAAATAAATTACTAATACTGCAAAGGAGCAGTAACAGTTTTTATTTATTATTTATTTATATATTTTTTCTTAATATTTTTACTTTATTTTAAAATTAATAATACAAATTAGGGTATTTAAGGGTATCCGTGTATAGCGCTACTTTCCCCTCTCTTTTAGTCCTCCCCCCTCCCCCATTCATCCGAAATAAATCATTAGCTTTTAAAAAGCAGCAGCCCGCGCATGCGCTCTGCAGTCCCGGCGTTGTCCGCTTGTTATCCGGGCCATGTTGCTATGGAAATCTGCGAACTCGGTAAGTCGCGATCAACTCTCACCCGAGGATATAATAAGGCTGCAAACACTGCCAGCTCAGGTCATCAGGTCATATGGGCACTGGTCGGCTCTCTGTGCGTTGTTGTTATGTTTTATAGGGGATTACAATTCTCTGTTTCTATCTCAACTTTTACCAGTAGCTGTTATAATGCATAGTGCAATTAAAAAAATAAAGAAGAAATATAATATAGTTTAGTCTATGGGCTCTAGCAGAATTTACATGTTATAGATTATCATTTGTTTTTATTTGTTACAGCTTTAACAGTACTTCTCAAGTTTCCAAGCAGAGGCATGTTGAATTAAAGTGCATTAAACATGTAGAATAGGGATTGTACTCTGGATGCTTGGATTTTTCAAATTGAAATATTTTCCCTGGAAATTTGGGGCCTCTTAGGGTGAGCTGTCCCCACTCCATATCACTTCTACCCCTGCTTTTATAAACGTTTGTATGCAATATATCCACATTTTTCTAAAGTGTTATTACACAAAATTGGGAGTGGATCTTGTCATTAATCAACTGTACTAAAAAAAAAACACTAATATCGCCATCATTTTTTTAAAATGATATATAATATTGTTGGATCCCTGATAATAAACATGCATTTTACAAATGTGTTCAGACATAATGTAGGAGTTCATATTTAGTGAAATGTGATCAGAAGTCTGCTAGTTTGAGAAATAAAAGATATAAAGTAACGAGATGCTAGTTTGTGAAATAAAAGATATAAAGTAACAAGATATTATTTCCATTTTTAGCTAATATAAGTACACATTAAATCTCTAAGTTGCTGTATCCTATGTGCAGAGAGAATTCAGTACTTCAAAAGCAAAGTTTGTCTTTTAAAGCGACCAGACACAGCACTGTCTGCACTGTGTCTCAATTCTTTATTTATGTATGTAGCACTAGGTAAAGTTCATTGTTCATCCTTATCCCTTTGCAAGTGGCTGTTTACTAAAATAATTCCATTACCTGACCGATGCAGTATAAAATGCTGAAATGATAATAGCATATCAGTTACCCACCAGACCGGGCTACTGTGTGAAAATTTATAGCCAACAGTATTTAAGTTTTTGCATATGGCTAAGTATCAAAATAATGTGATGCGGAATTGATGATTTGACATGCCCCGGTTCCCTTTTTGCATACTGATCATCTTCACAAACCCACATCTCTTCGCTGAGTCTTATATTAAGCATCTGCAACTGCTAACTATACAAACTGCTGTGTGAAATAGAGAGCAGGCGCGATATTATAAATATTCTCCTATTCACAAGGACTTCACTTAATATTAAAGTTAAACGTGGATTCATATTGTAATAACAAATAATGAATGACATGTATCTGGTGAAAGTCATTTTGTACAGAAATACCCTATATAACATGATGTTGGTCGGCTATTTTGGTGCCAACTTTGGTATTTTAGATAATTAAATTCAAATATTAATGCAGCATGCTTAGTTATAATAACTATCATTTAACCTGGCACTTATGTTCCTCAAAAGTGCAAAAAATTCACTAAAGGTTTCAATAAAACCTTTTTCAGTCGGATTAGAAAACACCAGCCACAATCTACATAACTATCTGGGTCCGTGGACTCCACAGTTACGTTTTTTGTTGTTTCTAACAGTGAGGCAAGTGCAAACACTAGGGAGAGATGCTAGTTATACAGTACCTTACGCCACCCTCTCCAGATTTCTGATCTAGCCCTGTTTTAAGTAACAATGGTACAGAAATCTTAAAGAAGAAGTTTTGGCTCAGATTGGCTGAACCCAGCACCAGAGACTGCCTGAATTATTATTTGCTCATTATTATTTATTGTGTTTTGAAAATGGAATGCTGGCTTGAAATAAGGTGTATGTGGTCACGTTTCCTGTACTGTACCAGCCTCGTGTGTCATTTACCTATGTGTTTATTTGTCATATAGCAGCTATGGAGCTGCCATGTCTATCACTGGAACCACCACCACTTCTGCGTAGACCTCTTCCTCCTAAAGTCTTACCTGCACTCATTGGGAAAAATAAACCTACAAAGGATCAAGGTATTACTAAAAAATCTAATTATATACATTTAATATACAGGGCATTGGTGTATCTATAATGATAATAATGATTCTATAAAGGGAGTAGGCTGTGCAGCACCCCTCAGAACAGGGGGCCCATAGCACACTCCAAAATCTATGTATATAGATATACATAGGGGTGCCGCGGGGGCCCCTCACTTCTTAAAACACCCTGATACAGGATTAGGATCAGATAATATATTATATATTAATAATATAATATAGTATATTGGGATGAGCAGGATTCATACATGTTAATACAGGAAATGTATAAAAACTTGTATTACATAGATTAGCAGAGGCCACTTATATGTGAGCTCATTGATAGGAATATTAGACCGGATCCTGAACTGAAAGTAAGTTTCATGTGTTATCCTCTGCAACCGACTAATGTATGGAATCTGAGATCCAGAATACTGTATGAGCGAGGGGAGTGCATGTTGAGATCTACTTTCAGCTCCCATTTTTTTCACTTTTTATCACCACACAAAGTCTATAAATGCCCTTATTTTGACCAATAACTTTATTAACTAAAATAAGTTAATCATTTTAGCCTAAATAAACACTGGGCACAAGATCACCTGTTGCTATAAATTAGCAAATGGTCGCTAACGTTAAAGGCCTCATGTAGAGATCTGCGCACGCATCGCTTTTTACCGTATACACACCATTTATTAGGACTCAGCGCCACCTCACTCTCACATTGGCGTTCTGTCATGGGTTGGGCGGTGTGTACACACAAATTGTGTGAAATGTTGAATTGCAAATACACAAATATGAAACTTCTAGGTGTATTGACTTGCTTCTGCCCAGCTCTGATGCAGGTACATACAAACATAAAGCGGGTGCTGGGTGAACTTTCTCTTCATCGTATGATAATTGCTTGTGCGGTGTGAATGCATACTACCAACAAATAAATAAAATACACACAACAAAAATAGATGATATATAAGAACACACTGCTCTCATATTGGAAGTGTGCCAATTGTGACATTTTCTGAAAGGCTTTGTAGTCTTGTTGTGATAAAGGTGTGGTCACTGTGCTAGCCATTGGGATCTCCCTCATCTCCAAAAATTCTGTTCTTTTGCCATGTACAGTACATTAGGGCCAGATGTTCAGAATTGGGAGATATGCAGAATAGTCTTATGCACTCACTCTGATAACTATGTATTTTTCTTTGCACTAGTACTATGATTATTTTATTTCTGTATCTTAGTACATTTAATATCTGTCGAGAAGCCTGATATTTTTTTAAGTCCTCCTATTATAGAATAATTTTTTCTTCCTTTTCTTATGTTGATCTTTATTTTTTCTTTATTTTAATGAAATAAAAAGAAGTCATTATCACTATCCTAAGATGGCGCTAACAGAGCTAGTGTTTTGTACATGCGTAATGGTACTTGTAAAATTCAAGTCTTTTCCACTGAATATGTAGCATTCTTGTTTAATAAGTATGCAGCAGCCATTAGTAAAGGACTAATTTTTCCTATGTGGTTTTATCCAGGTGTCATCCCTGTTTATGTACAACAGCAATTCCAGGAGACCTCTCTAGTGCCAGGATCTGAATATAAGATTAGTGAATCCCAAACTTTATTTTCTGAGGATAAGAGAAATCAGCACATTAAAAGTAGGTGCATTATAGTAATAGTAATAATAAATGTACAATGTAATATCTTTGTATGTGAAGTTTAGCACATCAAGCTTACTCTATGTTTGTTGCTATTATAATTATATCACTTGGTTATCTTTATATGTTGTGTTGATTGTCTGGTCATTGGTGCTATTATATACATCAATTCTACAGAAAATTACTTCTTTTACAAATGATTTCTTATTACAGTAAATTAAAGCTGTTGGGTGTTATAAAACAAATGACACAAATGTGAGAAATATTTGCAGTGCGGATGACTGAATATTATGTTTTGTTATGTTTACGACATGCACATTAATATACACCATAGATCACAATTTTTATATTTTTTAATATTTGTTAGAGTGTTACTTACTCCCAAACCTCTTCATACCTGTATCCCCTTTTGTGTTTGGGAAATATAATTTGTATAGAACACAATAAATGAAAGGTGTGGACATCACATCAATAATGCTGAGGTCTTCTACTGTCATTTCACTGGCTCATGGCTGCAGTCAGTGGTATTATTTCATTCTTCCCACTAACCCAGGATATATCATGCCATATATATTTACCTGTCATCCCTGAATGGATCACTTTAATTACCAGGAACCTGATCCTGATAATTTTCCATATGCATGGAGGACAGTAACTCCGCACGTGAGAGGGAATAATCCCCCCTGTCACTCCCCTTTCACTTATATGCCCAGAACCCTGCCTTAAAATCTACACATGAATCCCTGCGGATCTTACTTCCTCCGCCCACTTCATCTATTAGGCATGCAGAATTTGTGAAAAGTCCCCCCTGTTGGAAAACCCTTTGTTCAGAATTCAGTTTTTTGCATGCGCACTGTCAGAAAATCACCTGACTTCTGCAAGCACTTTAGGATCAGGCCCCATAACATTTGTAGTCTGAGTAGTCAGAGAAACACCTCTTCCACTTAATTTGCGCTTATTCAGTGTTTAGAATAAAAGGTGGAAATGTGCACCTCTGAAAAACCATGTTATAAAATAAAGTAAAGTTTAAAAGTAAAGCAGTTCAGTGATGGTATTCAGTTACCAAAGCCAGGTAAGCTATGGATTAATTCCAAAAGACTGGAAAATAGCAAATGTCGTCCCTCTGCATAAAAGTGGAAGTAGGGAAGAAGCATCAAACTACCGACCAGTGAGTCTAACATCAGTAGCAGGGAAAACTGATGGAAACACTGTTAAAAGAACAAATTGTACAGTATCTTAAATCAAGTAACTTGCAGGATCCCAAGCAGCATGGATTCACTGGGGGAAGATCATGTCAAACAAATCTTATTGAATTTTTTTGACTGGGTCAGTAAAGTATTAGATAAAGGGGGAGCTGTAGACATAGACATAGCTTATCTAGATTTTAGCAAGGCTTTTGACATTGTGCCACATCGAAGGATTGGATTGGACTTAAAGATAGTTGCATGGATACGATCTTGGTTACAGGATAGACAACAGAGGGTTGTAGTAAATGGAATCTCTTCTGTGGTTAGTAAGGTAACCAGTGGAGTACCCCAGGGTTCTGTACTTGGACCAGTACTATTTAATATCTTTATAGGTGATATTGCCTGTGGTATCGAGGGGAAAATATGCCTTTTTGCAGATGACACAAAGTTATGTAAGGAGGGGTACAGACAATGAGGGATGATCTAGGCAGAGTGGAGGAATGGTCAAGAGTGTGGCAACTGCAGTTTAATGGCAGAAAATGCAAAATCATGCACTGGGGGCACAAAAACCCAAAAGCTCAATATATCATTAATGGCATTACATTAGAATCTACCGAGGAGGAAAGGGATATAGGAATCATTATTTCCAGTGACTTAAAGGTAGCCAAGCAATGTAACAAAGCAATGAGAAATGCAAGTCTCACATTGGAATTAATAGCAGAAAGAGAGAAACGACAATGCCACTTTATAGGTCATTGGTACGGCCTCACATAGAATACTGTGTTCAGTTCTGGAGGCCATATCTCCAGAAAAAAATAAATACATTAGAGATTGTGCAAAGAAGAGGAACTAAAATGGTCCATGCCCTGTGTCACAAAACATACCAAGAAAGGCTAGAGGAACTAAACATGTATAGCTTGAAGCAGGGAGGGAGAGGGGGGATATGATAGAAGCTTCCAAATATATCAAGGGTTGTGACCGGCCAGAAGAGGGTGGCATTTTTCAGGAAAAGTGTAATAGAACTTGAGGGCATGGATATAACCTAGAGGGTGGTAAGTTTAAAGGAAATGTACAGAAAAATTGAAAGGGTAGTTGGTAAGTGGAATATCTTCTCATCTGAGGTGGCTAATACAGAAAAACTGTTTAAACATGCTTGGGATACATATAAAGGTATCCTAAATCTTACACTAAATTGATGGTAAAATAGTGTCTGGGGTCAGTATAGCTTTAAAAACAATTTCTTAGACTGAATGTGGCTCTTATCTGCCGTCACTTTCTTTGGTTCTATTTTGAAGTATTTTGCTTGTATGCAAAAAAAGATTTGTTACCCTCAAAGCCTAGATCAGCCCCATTAAATGTAGCTCTTGCACTGTGTAGGTGGAGAAATGGTGCCACTGGGAAAACATTGTGTATGTAGACAGTAGCTGCTGAATAGAATATTCTATAGGGTAACCTGCACGGGTTACATTCTATTTTGTAGTAAAGTCTTCATTTTTCAACCTCTGGCTCATTGTAAGTGTTAATACAATGGGAAAAATTGATTGGTGGCTCTAGTCCTCATAACAATATAATTACAGCACTTATTAGAATTCCAATGTATGCAATAAATGATAAGTAAACAAGAACTTGCTTTATGCCTGTCAGATTGGATACTTGATCAGCAAGCACCCACACCGGCTGCCAGTAGATTAAACAGTGATGATTACCCTGTAAACTGGAACAGCGTGGACATTCACAGCCGTATCCAGGAACAGCACAAATATGCTATCTCTGAGCAAACACACAATGGACAGGTAATGCACAGTGGACCGGCAGCCTTTCCATCAATTAGACGCCACAAGCAAAGAATAGTAAATGTTTTGCCAAGTGTTAGTGAAAGTCTCCATTATGAACATTCGGCTCCAGAACTTACCTTTGAGGACATCAGTGTGAGAGCTCATTATGCAGAAAATGGAAGTGATGCATTCAATAAGCACATGGTCTCTAGACAGCACTATAGCAAAATGGAAGACAGCATTGCCAAGTTGTACCAGAGCATGCAGGACAAGGTTCACAGTGTTCGGTTGTCATCTGACAGCATCCCTCAGGTATCAAAACGAATCCCTCTACGTCAACTAGCTCTAGGTAATCTCTTGTATATATCATATCAATTAAGCAATCTATCCTGCTAAAAATGTTTGTTTTAGAGTTCTGGGATAATAGTGTGTGAGACTTGGTTTATTTTTGTACCATATATTACATTTGTGGTTTCCTTAGTTAAACTACTGCTACTAGGTTTTTTAATACTAGGCTACTCTATTATACTGCAATGTCCAAGTGATTCATAAAATACAGGTTGGGATTGCGGAATTTGTCCTTGAGCTCTGCACCCACTGATTAGTGTTATTATTCATAGTGGAGACTGTCAGTTGATTCTACCCTCCGGGTTCTCCTGGAGAGAAGGAATAACAATTTGGGGCATGTAGTGGTGTATTTCTTACTCCACTGGCAAACTTTACTCTTCCATTTAACTTTCCTAATTTATTTCTCTTTTGTATAAAATATTGACAGAACTGGTGCAGCACTCGATGATAATCCTTATCCCCAACACACTGGAATAGTCATCATATATAATGTCAATAATACCCATCCCTGATGAAGTTGCACATGGACAAAATGCTCGGCACTTTAGGGCCAGATCCAGACCTAAGTGCTGGTTACGTTACATCGCGTAGCGTATTTACGCTAGCATAGTTTCAATGCACTATACTCGCTCGTAGCTACTTTGGCTGTTTTACGCTTCCCAAACCCTACCTTAACTTTTCAAAGCGTAAGTACTGAAGTACGTAATGGATTCACGTACATAATGGCCAAACCCGGCCCATACTGTACGATTTAAATGCCTCCCTCCGCCTACAAAGCGTAACTACGGGTGTCGTATGGATGACACGCCCCTTCGTCCGTAGTTACGCTGATGGTACGTACGGTCAGAGTTACGTGGCGTAACATCTGTCGTGCGCATGCGCAGTAAATTCAAATAGGCGATTTTACGTCAACAGTTAGCGTAAAAACGCTAACGTATTAATGTCTACCCCTTAGTGTGTTAGCTGATACCTAGTGTCCCAGCGCCATCTGTGTTCCACTGTAGCCAGTATACAAGAAAGACAGACTGAAGGAAGGAAATGATATGTATTAAAACAGCATACTAAGCATACTAGTATTTTGAGGGTATGATACAGTATGTAGGAAATTCTTCATGTGTAATGATTGTATCCGTAGGTCAGTAATTCTACTCATATAAAGAGAGGGAGCTGCATTTATAAACTATGCATTAGTAAATGGAAGTTTTTGGTTAATGGTTGGATACAGACTTCTGATTTTTCCCAAACTTCCATGGGTTTCAATCGAAATGCATATGTTTATTTGTACTATGCACTTGCAGGAAACCGCGCTACCCAATTGGAATGCATTCTGGTCTATCCATATTTAAGCATTTTCAACAGTGGGTCTGTTACAGTCCTTACAGTTTAGACATGAAGGACCTAAGTCACACTTTAGAATGAATTTAGGAACATTCCTAAATATATGCACTACTAAAGAATCAAGTTACCCAAACCTCCAGCTTTGGGCTTTGGGACTGCTAAGTACGTGAGGTCTTCTAGATGCGTAGATTTAGTTGTGAATATTTTTCTTTACTGTGAATCACATGTAGATCGTTAGGTTCTTAAAGATAATTAGCAATCACCGATCTGCCCCTAAACACAATTGTTGATTATAACCACAAAAATCAATTTGTATTAATATCTAATCTATTATATAAGTATTAAATGAATGTTGCAATTGTTTTAGTAAAATTTTTAACTTATCACATTGTTTGTTTAATGTGCTGTTCAACAATGATTTTCTTATTTAATGGCTGTTAGTGAGGTTTTTTAAGTATATTTGGGGTTTGTTTATTTAATTTTATTTTTTGCCAGTTATATTTTATTTTTACTAATGTTAGTATTATAAGTAAATTAATATAATTAATACTAATATTAGTAATATAATTTTTTTTTTTTTTATAAAAATTTGAAAACATAAAATGATATTAAAATATTCTCAACAAACATGCATTATAAAATGTACAACGTCATTAACCATTATAAACATTAAGATGCATAGGCTAGCTAAGAACCATGCGGATATCAATTTAAAAATGGTAGGGGACATTCTTATCTTTGTTCCTGAGTATGTCAGTTTCCGCAAGGCCTTTTTAACTGTTGATCATTCCTAAGTCTCGAGGAACGCCCATACTGTACATTAGTAGCCCGAGTGCTGCTCAATTGCATTAAGAGTCTTGCCTCTCTAGCCACGCATCCGGAGGTCATACCGTTCTGAAGTTTGAATCATTGCTAAGTAGCCGTTCTTATCTGTGAATCATTCGGCCATGGTTTCCGTGTGTAGTTTTGAGTTCTGGGCATGCTCAGTTTAACCATTTTTAAAAATACACACATAAATTCTGTTCTTTCTTAGTTTAATTTCTGTACACTATCCAAATGTTGTAACGTGAAGTCATTTGTGCTAATATAATAATCAAATTTATAAGTAACATTCACCAGTCCCCAGAAGCACTGAGGTCCTTGTGGTTTCTCTATTCAGCTACTATTTTATAGACACTAATGTTACCACATTTTGAGCATAAGAGTCAACGCCCATATAAGTGACTGAACAGCGGCAACAACTACACCACAAAATGAAATGAGAAAGATATTTCCCTTAAATATAAATAATGTGAAAATAAAACCAAATAAAAAGCAACACAACATTATTTATCTTTGCATGTTGAATTGGTAAAATGAATATGAATATGTATTCTGAGACCAGTACCGCTGTGTTCCTTCCACTTTCCTTATGTGTGCATGATATTTACATTACTTATGCTTTACAATTATACACTTAACTTACTGGCTGCTTCTGAAAACAGTACTTCTGAATATCTTTTTTCTGACATCAGAATAAAACTTAAGCTTATTAAGACAGAAGTAGCAATAAGGTTCTGTTTGCAACAACTGATGTGTCAGTTAGCGCTCGTGTAAACCAGTATACTATTATTTATATATTAACAGGTTTTTATATAGCGCCCACAGATTACGTAGCGCTTTACAATTTAACAATTTTACAATACTACAGTAACCATTTGCTTATATAGCAACTGAGCGCTTTAAAAATAAAGCAAAGATAGTAATATAGCTCGACAGGTTATTAACGGAGACAAAGCAGTAAAACTGAATAACATATGCACTAATAAATTTCTCGTTATTGCCCCTTTCTTCTATGTGTCCAGTCAGCCTTATTGCCCCTTCCTTCTGTGTCCAATCAGTCCTCCTTCTGTGTTTTTTCTTCTTCTTATTTGTGTCCAGTCAGCCTTATTGTTCCATCCTTCTGTGTGACCAACCAGTCTTATTACTCTCTCCTTCTGTGTCCATCTAGCAGTATTTCCCCTCTTTATGTGTCCTTTCAGCCTTTGTTCCTCCTCCATGTCCAGCTATCAAATCCTCAGTAAACTTACTTTTGCTCTCCTGCCTCTGGCTCTCTCCACTGCAGAATTATGACATTGAATTAACTTTAGGTCATACTAGCATCATTTGGGCAGACCCAGGCTCTTTGCAGGGCTTGCAATAAGGGATGAAGCCTGCAGGAACATGAGCCCACCAAGGAATTCTCTGGTGGGCCAGTCTCCAGGAGTAGTGTTTGGCCCTGATGATATCCCAGTTAACCCGGTGGGGAGCTTTGGCGGTGCGGTGATGATGGCTGTGTATCAGCATAAGCGCTGGTGCTGTGGCACAGGTTGCATTAATGGTAGTTCCGCCCCTGCTGCAAGAAGTAAAGGCAAGCAATTCCCAGAAGGAGGCTCACGTGGGGGGAAGGGATTGTGGAAATCTCCTTAAAACATTTTCTCATGCTAAATATGTTTTTTTCTGGATAACAAAACAGGTTACTGCTGTAGAATGAATAAATTGAAAGTTGTAACCGGTTCCCAAGGCATGCGGAACCTGATTACATGTGGGACCGCACAGTGCAATACACCGGGAACAATTAGTGGTGAAAATCACCAAACCCTCTTAATGTGGTGATTGCTGGTAGAATAAGGTTTAGATGTGAGATGATTCAAATACTAACATGATACATATCTCTGAATAAATAATATAATCTAACATCTCACAAGGATTAACCACATATGTATAAACATGAGGGGTGCTGCCACATAGGTCCTAATACATAGATATATACAGAAAGAACAAAGTTGGACCAATTCAAGGCGCACTAATAACACAAACTATCTAATTGATATAGTGTTGTGGCTGACTTAAATAGATTGCCAGTGATAAATGTAGGGGGTATAAGAAAAAAGAGAAAAGAAAAATAAAATATAACTTTTAATGAATTTAATATAAAAAGGGTGAAATATGTACCCGGGTGATAAAATTCACTGCTCGTTCTGGGTTATTACCGCAGTATATAATTCAGGGCCTTAGTGGAACAATATGGATAATAGCTCCCAATATGGTCATAATGAGTAGGTAAGGGTGCTGGGATGACAAAATAACAAATGACTTACAGTATAGCATAAGAAATAAATAAGCACCATATACCATAAGTATTACTAAGCCAGACACTCAGAGGGAATATAGATGGTGATAGAATAACATCATAGAAGGAAAGTTATTAGATGTATCAACACTGTAATATTATAACACAAATATAACAGGTTGAAAAAATAACACAACATATACCATAAATATTGCTAAGCCAAACACTAAGGGGGAATGTAAATATTGAAAATGTAACTATCTAGAAGGAAAGTTATTGAATGTGTCAACACTGTAATATTTTATCACACATGTAACAGGTTGAAAAATAACATAACTTGATACAATCCCCACAGTGTAAGTAGGAATAGCAATATAACACTTTCATATACCAACATTGGGACAGCACTGTTGCCAAATCAAAAATGTGACAATGGTGCAGTATTGGAGTAAATGTTGCAAATAGGGCCAGGTCGGAGCAGAGCAAAAATAGGAGAAAAAATATATATAAATTACAAAAAATCGATATCCTCCAGGTTCTAAACTCCCTGGTCTACAAAAACAACAATATGCTGTCCCTAAGAGAGTGCCTAGCCGCCTCACGGCGGGACTTCACTCCGTGACAAACGGAGTATAAATAACCCTATTCTACAACTAAGTGCCCCATGATAAACTAATTACTGTGAACCTGGATAGATATTAAGAAAAATATGTCTGAGCAGTGAAAACAAATGATTAAAAACAAACAACAGGGAAGCACGAGGTGCACCTCGGCAACCCCTTACCGCCAACGCGCGTTTCACCGTTAGGCTTTGTCAAGGCTAGTGGGCGTCTTGTCCCAGCACTATCTTATAAGTCCAGGCATATACCAATGGGATATTACAGCTGCGGTCACATGGAGACCGAGGCAAGACGTCCACGTACCTCCTACATTATGTGTAAGCAAACTTACGTCATGGATTGACGTTTCCATGGCAACAATGGTAAATACAAATGAAATCAAGTGCTAGACAAACAGATGCAGGGATATGGAAAAACACCTTGTAAAATGTCCGCTGATGGTAAATAATAGCAAAAAGCACCATTAATATGGATATAAGTAGCAAGCTAGGGCTGACATTGTATATAAACAAACAATTGTCATAGATTGACATCTCGATAGCAACAATGGTAAACAAAGATACATATTTAAATAGACAATTACAACTAATAGTGAATTGTCCCCTAATTATAAGTAGCAGTGTTGAGCATCCAAGGTTGTAATATCAGTTGCAGGCTAAAAAGGACCTATTAGCTTATGTGCCAAAAAACAAGGGTACAATAGTGTCCTTAAAAGTACCGGGTGTCGGATTGTTATATTGCAAACAACAGTTAAGGAGAAAAACCACCTATATTAAAATAATAATCAATGGGACTGGTAATATAACTAATAGTGTTCAAAAAGAGCCTGAATAGCCTTGTCAGTCTAAAACGCTGTAGCACCCTTACCTACTCATTATGACCATATTGGGAGCTATTATCCATATTGTTCCACTAAGGCCCTGAATTATATACTGCGGTAATAACCCAGAACGAGCAGTGAATTTTATCACCCGGGTACATATTTCACCCTTTTTATATTAAATTCATTAAAAGTTATATTTTATTTTTCTTTTCTCTTTTTTCTTATACCCCCTACATTTATCACTGGCAATCTATTTAAGTCAGCCACAACACTATATCAATTAGATAGTTTGTGTTATTAGTGCGCCTTGAATTGGTCCAACTTTGTTCTTTCTGTATATATCTACTGCTGTAGAATGACTTATTTTCTGCATTGAATATATTATGCTTATTATTATATATTGTTATCGGATGATATTGTTTTCCTTAACAGAACAGCAACAGGCACGTTTAAAAGAGGCTTATGTGAAATGTCTGCAAAATATAGGTTAGTAATATTCTGATGTTAACCTACTATAATGATTATCTCCAAAATAGCAACTTTGCTGCTTTCTATTAATACATTTTTACTGCATCAGATGATAATGTCTAACTACAGGCCAGACTAACCGTTTTGTCTGACCATTGAGGTTGCCTATAGAGCTTGCTATTTCCCCTGAGATATGTCTATCCTGAAGTACCAATGTTCATGGTTAATGTGTTTCTCTATACAGAAGCCTTAAGCTGGCCATATACTAGTTTGATTATTGGACTGATTATCAAATTTTCGAGTGATTAGACCAATAATCGTTGTAGTGCTGGGCCAATATATTATTTCTAAGGTCGATAAAATGCCCCCAAAAAGCTTTAGTTCTAATCGTTTTATATTAGCTTCATAAAATATATCAGAATCAATTTCCTTGTACCCCACCTCCTGGGTGGAGTTACCGCTATCTGCCCCATTTATCTGGGGTGTGGGTCCATGGAAAGAATGGCCCTATTCGATAAGGCATAGCAATCGGTGCTACTAAAGGTAAGGGAAAAAACTACCCTAACCCTCCATCTCCCGCAGCCTGACCCTAACCCACCATCTCCTGCAGCCTGACCCTAACCCTCCCTCTCCCGCAGCCTGACCCTAACCCTCCATCCCCTGCAGCCTGACCCTAACCCTCCCTTCCCCACACCCTGGAGAGGTTACTCACTTTCCCCTGCAGTAGCGGCGGTGTTTCCGAATCAGATCGGCATACTCACCCATTCTGAAAAAAAAATTCTAAACTGGGGGGTATTTGAAATAGGGACATCCGAAAAGGAACTTTCAGATGTCCATATTTCGGGAATGAAACTTTCTAACCGGGGACTGCAACCTTTTATCGGCCACCTCCTGCTAGAAGAGATAATCAGACTAGTGTATAGTCAGCTTTAAACCCAGTATAAAATGGCATTTAAAGCTTTTCTCCCCTGGATAAACCCCTATTATACACTGTTTGTGACACAGGTTCTTTTAGTGTTAGCACATTAGACATATTGCACTATGTTTTGCTTTTTTCTTTTTCTTTTTTATAATCTCTTGGAGATAAATAAGGCAATTCCTTAATTATTTATGGAGCACAGATTTATTTTGAAGCTACCATTTTTGCAACATAGTTCATTTAGTTGAAGTAAACATAAAAACCAGGGCTCTCCATATGTGTCTATCTCTTTGAAGGTGGAAGTTCAACTCCTCAGTTCTTAAAATCACAAAACTTACAAGACTCAGGGTCATTATATCAGGATCAGAGCAAAATAGTTACAACGCACTGTGATCTTGCTGTATTGGAGTGCCTTGTACATGGTGGAAATGCTTTAAGTTTAAAGGTAAGAAGTCTTGGATTAATTCACCTTTATATTTGTCTTTTTCGTGTTTTTGTTATCTTATTGTCTGCTTTGACCACTGGGGGCATAAAACACTGTGACACAGATAACTATAGGAGGCAGCTGTACCCAGAAGAGTTAAGCAGTTCTTTTGTCTGAACTTTGGGATAATACCTGGAGTTCATTAGACATAAATTCTTTTTCTATAAGACTTTTCTCTCGGGCCCTCTAAGATTACCGATCACGTTTCTGGGGCTCTTTTACAATATGTAACTCTCGCATCTGTTGATTTACTGAAATGTGCTGTCACTTGATCAATTATAATTAAGAAAAGATCAGCACAATTCAGCATACATTCCTCACATAAACCATTGTGAAAGCACTGAGAAATTTCATCACTAAAGATATAAAAGAAACAAGTTTTTTTTACATTATTTGCAATTACTTTTTATATGTATATGAACTTTTACTTTATTGTCATTAATATTTTTTTGTGTATTTTATTGCTGTGGATTCATATTTTCAAACAGTGACACTTAACTGGTCTTGCACCATAGCGATTATCGGCCCAATTAAAAAAATGATTGATAGTTTGGAATAATTATCACTGTAGTGGGTGGTCACGATGGATTTGCCAAATGTTCAGTAATCATCCCAGAAACACTTTTATACGATTATTTGATTTTTAGGCATGCTTAAATGATATCGGCCTCGAGCTCCCAATATCGTGTATGTGTGTATGGCCATTATCCAGTTATCAGATCTGACCTGAATTTCCCCATCTATCTAACACCATAATTATTTGGAAGTACAGCAGTAAAGCAATGAAAGCTCTGCATACTACAAGAGCTTGTCTTACGGCCAATCAGCTAGCGCACAGGCTAGATTGGCAGGAGGCTTGTGCAACGAATCAGTGCAAATATTGTCAGCTGCAAGGACCCCCTGTCAGTCTCAGCAGCTCTTCCCTCTTCAGTCATTATTATCAGTTCCAGCACGAGGAGTGAAAAGCACCGATATCAGGACCTTTCTCTATCGGGTCACCTTCTGCTGTGACAGATAATCTAGTGTATGCCCAGCTTTATATAACTGTGATTATTTCTATACTGAAATTGGATGCAATTTTTATAATCTGAGCATAGCTAAAATTCTTTCTTTGTTTTTATTTAGGTTATTTATTGTAGAATACATCTAGTAAATCCAATAAATCTAATACAGTAATACATTATTTCATAAATAAATAACAGGTAATATAAATTCTATATTATTTGTTTCAGGCAACCCTCAGCACTCCAGGTCCCATGATTCTTTGCCAACTATCAGCTATGCCCATGCCAATGCGGAAGTCTGGCATGAGGCCTTTGTTATTTATGGTCTTGTGTACTTCTTTAGTACAGTTTACTTGTTTTAATCACGTAAAACATCTTTCCTTTTAGGCTTATTTTATATCCAAACTCCCTGATCTGACGCCACTACAAGACACTTTGTTTTACCTCAACTTATCTTTTAACGAATTCTGGCAATTTCCTACACAGGTAACATGCAGTCTTAGCTGTTATTTAGAATGTGCTGGCTCTGCTAATAGAGACAAGAATGACTGAAAACAGCCAGTGTTTCTGTTTAAAGCAGAAAAGTTTTGCTCAATGCTTGGATACTCTTAATATATGATATAGTTGGTGTCATATTCAAGAATAACAAAAATATATAACAGTACTTATTAAATATAAAGGGCCTGATTAAATTGTCCGCAAAGCTTGTTCGCTGGGCTTTTTCTGCAAAATTACATAGCAGATTTCATCTCGCACCTCTTAGAGGTATGTATTAAAATTGGCAATTTTTTCTTTCCGTAGTAGATGGAAACTGGCGCAGTTCACACTTAATCCCGTTTTCACGGTCAATTGAATCAGGCCCATTAAGGTGCATATTAAAATCTGTAAATTTTTATTACCTTAATAGATGGGAAAATGCGCACTTCACGCTTATTCCTGTCTTTGCGGTTTATTGAATCGGGCCCAGAGGCTTTGGTTTATGCAAGTTACAAATTTAATTAATGCTCATTACTTGTAATTATCCTTTACGCAAATAATAAAATTAGATAAATTATGTTGTGTTCCTAAACTCATTACTTACTTTGAAAATTCTTTGGAATGAATGGAATGTAGCTTTGATATTCCACATCTGTTTCACTGACTTTATCTATATATCATTACTCCATCGCTTTCTGCTGCAGTCTCTCTAACATCTTGTCAGAAATATTGGACTGGATCCAGACTAAAGCTGGCCATACACTAGAGCGATTATCGTCCCAAACACACAATTATCGTGGATTGGGCTAAATATTGCTCTAGTGTGTGGGAAAGATTTTTTTTTTATGCTGATAAAACGGTCTAAAAACGCTAGGGTCCTATTATCTCATCGATCGGAATTCCTGATGAATACCCAGACAGAGGGAGAGAGGACACCGCGCAGCTGCCTGTCAGTGTGAGTTTTTCCCATTGATAATTTTTTTCTTTGCAGCCAACCGATAAGCTGGCTGCATGGGTCTCCTTTCAAGATTGACAGGAGACCCAGCAAATCATAGATATACTGCAGACAGCCAATAGGCTACCTGCAGGCTCTCTGGCAGAGATTATCGCCCCCAGACTCTTCTAGTGTATGGTGCCGATATCGGGACCTTTCCTCAGGGGAAATTCATCTTATCGGCAGGGAGCGATAATCGCTCTAGTGTGTGGCCAGCTTTAGGGGCAGGACCTAGTACTACAATGTGCAGTATAGGAGATCTATATTAGCCATTTTATTTTTGCACAAATCAGACGGCTATTTGTGTTAGGGGAGTGGATAGTTATGTGTTCACTTGGATATGTTAATACAGTTGGTCACTGATAGAGCTTTCCTAAGTACTTCTGTGAGGGGTCTTTGCTGTCCTGTTACGTGGCAGTTTCAGTCCCAAGTCCTATCCACAGACCTGATTGAGCTTGTGTTTTATCATTCTCATATAGTATTGGTGATGTTTGGAAGAGGATTAGAGCATAAACTTTCCATTCTAAATGTTTCAGGTGTACAGGCTTGAACATTTAGAATCCCTTCATCTAAGAAACAATCCAATCAAGGAGATCCCGTATGGCATCCACAACCTGCAGAAGCTCAGGACTTTCGTCATATCGTTTTGTTCTCTGACTTCTCTTCCTGATGGGTATGGCAGCCACATCATTATTATAATCACTAACTATTGCTTACTCCAACATCAGTAATGTACCTAGTCTGCATTCAGACAGTTACCACTGCCTTTACTTACAACTCAGTTTGTTAATTTTAATAAAACATACTATGGATACAAGCTAATATATAGCCTGGGGAAATTCTAGATGCAGATTTCAGATCTCAGAGTAAAAGATACAGAGGAATATTCAATGCTGGGCAGCACTATACAGACATCATGCATTTGCATTGTGGTCACTTGCACAGATGGTCTTGTGACAAGCAGGGCTACCTGTTTTCCAGCTGAATTGTGTGGAAATTCCCAGAAGAATGCAAATCCTGATCAGTACACATTAGGAGAAAAAATCTGCCCCCCAGTCCCACTGTCACAAATGCCACCGCATTCCGATAGCTAGGTAGCATACCCTACCTAGCCAAAACACATTTATGTGTCAAATCTCCTAAAAGAGGCATAGAAATCGAACCCTGGAGCGCCGAACACAGTGCTCTGAAAGGTACATAGAAACATAGAAAGTGACGGCAGATAAGAGCCACATGGCCCATCTAGTCTGCCCATTTGTTTATTGAATACTATACTGACCCTAGACCCTATTTACTTTCCATTTGGTTTACAATTTAGGATACCCTTATATTTATCCCAAGCATGTTTAAACTGTTCTATTGTATTGGCCTCAACCACCTCAGATGGGAGAATATTCCACTTATCTATCACCCTTTCAGTGAAGTAATTTTTCCGCACATTTCCTTTGAATCTACCACCCTCCAGTTTATATCCATGC
>WWET01003772.1:11195-60206 GCA_011038615.1 Limnodynastes dumerilii | reverse complement strand
AGAATAACCAGGAACGCAGGAATACTCCAGGAACACAGGCAACCAGGCACCTTGGAAGACCAAGTTGTTCTGGTGATGAAGGTAAGTGCTGCAGCGTTTAAATAGTGCACTTTGCGCGCTGATTGGTTGGAGGACCGTACCAGGTAAGCACTCATTGGTTGTTCAGAGTCATGTGGGCAGAGCAAAATGGAGGGAGAAGACGGAGCTGCAGGCGGTGAGTGGTGGAGACTGTTACTGTGTCAGTGACAGTCTCCGTGAAGCTGGTCTGCCGGAGAAGCGTCGCGGCTGGAGCGGGTGAGTGCGGTGTCTCACACTGCGGTGTGTGACACTTGTGACACTCAGATCCCCAGGATAACATTTGTAATGTGTGCCAGTCCAATGTGGGTGAGTGTAGCTTTAACCAAGGTAAAGCCACGACTACTGGACGAATAGCAGATGGCAGAACGAGAAATTAAATCTCCTCGGTGTGTAAGGCTCTCACTTGGAGGCTGAGAGGGACAGTGCACCGCTGCAATGGGTTGGAGCATATCCGGCTTCTATCAATAGCAGATAGAATAATAGGCCTGTCTAAGGGTATGGTAGGAAGGCCTAACTCAGTCACAATCTCTGCAGAGATGAAGTTGCCTGCAGCACCGGAATCCACAAAGGCGGTGAGAACATGACAGTGTTCAGCATGAAGCAGGGTTACAGGGATGTACAGAAGCTGATCCAGACGTTTTTGTATAAAGGAATCTAGCTGAAGCTCCCTGGGGACAACTAGGTGCGTGCGTTTTCCCGTACGCTTGGGACATGCGTCATGGAAATGCCCAGGATCAGCAGAGTACAAACATAAACGATTTTCTTCATTTCACTAAATCCTGAGGAGAAATTCGAGAGTGAGCCAATTGCATTGGTTCATTCGTTGGAGCAACAGCAGAAGGTGAAACAGATGGCTGGGAAAAAGGGATCTGGAACTGGGGGCCAGACGTGGGAAGACTTTTGAACCTTTTCAGGGGTACGCTCCTGGTACCGTATGTCTATGCAATTGCAGAGAGAGATCAAGTTGTCCAGGGTCTCAGGGAGGTCCCGGGCAGTTAGCTCATCCTTTACTCGGTCAGCCAGACCTTGCCAGAAGACAGCGATGAGGGCCTCTTGATTCCAGTTCACTTCAGAAGCCAGTATGCGGAATGTTATAGCATACTGACCGACAGTATCGGAACCCTGGCACAGCTGAAGTAAGCTGGAGGTAGCAGATGAGACCCTTCCAGGCTCGTCAAAGGTTTTACGGAATGCATCCAGAAAGGATGAGTAGTCGTTGATTAGTAATTCTTTACGTTCCCATATAGGAGAGGCCCTGCTAGGGCTTGATCCGATAACAAATAAATTATATATGCAACCTTTGAACGGCAAGTAGGAAAATCACCAGGAGACAGTTCAAATTGAATAGAACATTGGTTCAAGAATCCCTGGCAGGTTTTGGGGTCACCTGTAAACTTTGCTGGAGTCGAGAGACGCAGTCTAGGAGATGAAGGTGCGACTTCAAGAGCTACAGGAAGTGCCGGCTGGATGACCAGTGTGGTAACAGCGGCTGCAATGGAGTCCAGACGGCCTGAGAATTGCTGCAGGAATTGCACAATCAGACCTTGCTCCTCACCTTGCTTCTCCACAGCATCACTAAGTTGCTTCATTTGGAAGGTAGGTCTCACAACAGGATCTGGCATGATGATTCACGATGGGCCTGATCCAGAGGTACGATGTAGCGCTGAGCGTGCTAACGCTCAGCGTTACATCGCTGCCTCCCCCTGGCACTCCCCCTGTGCGGGCGTATGGCCCCTTCCTTACGCAGGCTGAAGGCTACCCTAACTTCAGCCGGTGTAAGGAAGGGGCCCTCCATCTCCGGCTGCGGCCCTCCTCTGCTCCCACTGTCTCCTCATCATGCCCCGGCAATCTACGATCGGGCGTTTCCATAGTGACGCCGGGCAACATCTGCCCGGCGCATGCGCAGTACGGCTACGGCCGCCGTACTAGCGATGGCAGCCGTAGCTCTGGATCAGGCCCGATGTGCGGTCAGAACAAACTGTCACTCACCGAGCTCAGCGCCGGTCTGGAAACGGACCACGCCGGACCAAAGGCGCAGAGTCAAACCCCAGACCAGGTATTCATAAGAGCCCCTGATGGTGGGGATGGATTTGGCTGCAGGGAAGGGGCAGGTTGCGGCCCTCTGACAAAGCGCACAGAGGCAGAGACAGTGAGGTGGGTCCACGGAGAGCAGGAGTAGTAGCTGCAGGAAATGCTGGGAGCAGTATTGCAGGTACTGGAGACACTGCAGCTAAGGCTGAATATGATGATAGGTGGAGCTGTGCTGGAACCAGGAGACACAGCAGTAGTGAGACCAGGGATGATGACAATTGAGCTGGACACAGAGAGAGAGAGGCATGAACCAGCAAGATGAAACTGGAGGCACGATGAGATACTGGAACTGAGGAGTGAATCACAACCAGGAACCGCAATCTGTTGTTCTGACAGGGAAGGAATATCAGACAGGCCCTTAAATAGTACAGGTGAGTGAGGAGTTCAGCAAGGCAATCAATAGCACCTGTGACATGCCTGCAGCAAAAGTGCACACCAACAGTGTTTGAACTGAAAGGAGTCATGTGACTAGAAAAAGGTAAACAAAGGAACTATAATGTGCAGAGAGCATAGTGGATACTGCAGAATCATGTTATGTGTATGGCAACCAAATAGATCTAAATTAAAGCTAATTTCTGCAGGTCTTAAATGTACACAACCAGATTGCCATGCTGCATATATGACCAGTATGTTGGGTAACCGGTTTTGGAGAGACTGAACATGTCATGAAGTGCAGAGAAAATAGCTGCTAAATAGTCCATTAACATCCGATACACGTGGCTTTCGAATAATAGGGATGGACAATTGCCGCTACAAAGACAAAACACTGGATGAAGATAGATCAGATGAACTCACATTGGGCTGGATCCAGACCTTGTTAAGTGCATGAACTTAGTTACTCCTGGGCTAAACCATGTTGATTTAAGGGGAGTCATATTTCATCTGTTGCAAACAGTATTAGTGTTGTTAGTATGTGTGTGGTGTTTCCTAACCCAAGTCTAAATAACAGTGTGATAGTAAAGCTGGTCAGTATCTGTGTGCAGAAAGCAATTTAAAGCTATATCCCTGCAAGCAAAGAATACAATTATTTTGGCTCCCCCTAAAATCAACATGGTTTAGCCCTTGAGTAACTAAGTTTATGCACTTAACAAGGTCTGGTTCCCCGCTGTATTAACCCCCTCGGGGGTACACCGTTTCTCCAGTGGAACCTGGGTCGTTCCGATAGACAAGAAGTGAGAAAACCACCTTCTAGTCACGAACATTATACCAAGAACGCCCCTGAGCTAAGGACTATATTCCTCAACGGACATACATGCACTATTAGACTTTTTTTCGTTTGATTGGCTCCTAATAGAGATTCTGTATAGAACTTTGGAGTGAAGTTGAATAATATTGCTAGCCTACCCTTAGAATAAGGAGGTTTTTGTTTGTTGCTTCCTGAATTTAATCCAGTTCAGCCTCTCAGCCTGTCTCAATCTTTTAATTTATCCTGCATTAATTGGTGTTATCTTGAATACCCTTGATTGTTATATCACCAATTTTATATTGATTTTAGAATTATTGCTGTTTTGCACATTGGTTTATGTGTGTCACTTTATCATCTTGTATCTGCATTTTATATGGTTTTATTTATTTATTTATTTATTGTAACCATACTATCCAATTGGTTTCTCTTATTTATCCCTGGCTTCATTATTTAAGTTCCTTTTAGATCTCCCTGCCATCTTGGCATCATTGTGCCTTTGTTTATTTCCCTCATATCTAGCGCCCTATCACCTTTTACCTCGACTCTCACTATTTAGACGGGGATTGGTGGTACCCCCTGTGATTAGTGGCTGCTCTAATAGGCTAGTGTTAAATTGCGCCTTCTTCCACCCCCTTTTCCTTTCCAAGGTCTGGATCCAGCCCATTGTTGTTAAATAAAGGGGCATATGAACAGAGTTGAAATGGTATACAATGTGACTACAATACCGTGGCCAAAATTCCTCTTTGTATGGATCCATCAGCATGTAACATTTACATCTCTTGTTACTTAATATATAAGTTATACACTTTGGTGCTCTATATTCTGTGTTGTACACTTATTAACTCCTGGGGCCATATTTACTAAGCTGCTGGTTTGAAAAAATGGAGATGTTGTCCATAGCAACCAATCAGATTTTTAGCTGACATTCTCTAGCATGTAAAAAGAAAGCAAAGAGCTAGAATCTTTTCCGAACCCGCAGCTTAGTAAATTTGGCACCTAAAGTGCATTTCATATCCCAATTTCTGCATACAAGGAATTTACATGTAGTAATATAAGAATGCGCTAAGAATTAATAATACCGCTCCAAGAAAGTAAAACAATTAAACATCACAAAGAAGACATACAGGGTTGTAGGTTACATAGGTTGCAAATGCTCTAAATACAATGCATATTAAAGTGCTTTCCATATAGGAAGTTAAACATTATACTGCTCCAGAGTTTAATTATGTGCACTGTAAGCTTCATTTAAAACTTGTTTGCTTCCATATAGAATATTAAAGTTAATAAAATCAACTAAACACTCTATTAGCAAGTAATCAACAGAGGATTGTTGTTTCTACACTCAGTAATAAACTCGAATTGCAGACTTGTTATTATAGAATTAAATTTTGCACCCTTTATATTTTGTTTAAGGACAATGGGCTGGATCCAGACTTAAGTAATTGCTTGAACTTAGTTACTCCTGGGTTAAACCATGTTGATTTCAGGGGAGTCATATTTCATCTGTTGCAAACAGTATTAGCTGAGAGGTGATGTTTCCTATCCCAAGTCTAAATAACAGTGTGATAGTAAAGCTGGTCAGTATCTGTGTGCAGTAAGCAATTCAAAGATATATCCCTGCATGCAAAGAATACAATTAACTTTATTCCCCCTGAAATCAACATGGTTTAACCCAGGAGTAACTAAGTTCAAGCACTTACTTGAGTCTGGATCCAGCCCAATGTCCGCTGTAGTGATAGAAGCAAGGCTCAACACCACATTAATATACCAGACACATAAATAAAGGTTTGTATGTATCTCACCCTTCAATTATGAAGATTGGAAGATCGTTTATATTCAGTAAACAGATGGAACGGTAAAGTAAAGCAAATAGTTACAAATGCTGTTCCAAGTTCTTCCGGATAGTGGGAGATTAATCTCCCTGATGCTTACCAGTAAAATGTTCTATCCCTGTAGCGGAGCCATGCGCTTATGATCTGGCTGATTGGAGGGTTGAGAATATCTCTGATGCTGATAATAGCACACTATGTTGTGTCCAGCGCACAGCTGGAGCCTCATTTCAAACAAGATAGCTTCAGTGATCTTGTAGTCGGTTCTTCTGGTGTAAGGGAGAAAGCCCTCCCCAGTGCTTACAGGTGAAAACCCTATATTTGTGGCAGAGCTAAGTTCTTTTATCCAGTTACGACCACAGACCACGGTATTGTAGAATTAGAGGAGACAATCCATTGTCCAAAATGTCAATTTAAAGCAACCATATATATAGTACACTTTTTAAAAAAGCTTTGACGTGTCTCTTCATATGCTGCTCTTGATTTCATCTGAAAGAATTGGGAACTCTTTCCAGAGGGCACCCTTTATAGAGAGATTTACCTGTCTAAATAACATTGTAATATTAAAGCTGGTCAGAATCTGTGTAAAATAGGCAGTTCAAAGATATATCTCTGTTTGCAAAGAATACAATTTACTTGACTCCCCATGAAATCTGCATGGTTTAGCCCAGGAGTGACTTTCCTCTCTTATTTTAAGCACCTTCTTAAATCCGAATCAGGCCCAATGTTTGGTAGTTTATTTTAACAATATTACTAATTTTACCAGCTGACTTGTTAAAACGCAAAACGAAAGACAGAGCTCTTTCATCTGGCTTCTGCTTCTCAATTTTGATTTTCTTCTCCATTTTGCAAGTCAAAAGGTCACTTCTATCCAAATTTAGACCTTCATTGCATGCAGATTCTAGAAGAGGGTCTAGAAAACCCTTTTCTTTGAACCGGCACATAAGGGAGCTAGCCTGTTCTTTTTTTAAAGGAATTAATGTTAGAACAATTTCTTCTTATACGTCTCACTTGTTCCTTGGGGATATTTATTGATCCATTCCCTATGGTGGTTACTCATGTAGCCCAAATAATTGTTAGCATCAACTGACTTGGTGTTTTGGTGGTTATTAAATGATCATCAATTGTGACTGAAATGTCAAGAAAGTTAACAGAGATTGGGTCATAGGACCAGGTGAATTTCAAATTATAATAATTTTTTTTAATTGAAACATTTATAAAAATGATTCTTGTTTACCCCTCTAGATAAAGAATAAATCATCAATAAATCTTTGGTAGAGGACAAGGTTTGCGCCCTAGTCACTGCACCATATCAACTCCTTCTCTAACATACCCATATAGAGGTTGGCAAAACTAGGCACGAACCTTGTCCCCATTGCTGTACCGAGTATCTGTAAATAAAACACATTATCTAAAATAAAATAATTGTGTTTCAAAATAAATTCAATGGATTTAAAAATTAAATCTTTCTGGCCACCTGAGAGAGTACAACCATGTTTCAGAAAATAACCAACTGCTCCTATTCCCCCAACACGGGGAATGTTAGACTATAAAGCCTGGACATCACATGTTACCAAAAGAAAGGATGGATTCCAATCAATTTCAGATGCACTACAAAAATGAGATGAGAAAAATTAGATTTAAGATCCATAAATGTATCAACTTTTTAAGTTTTGTACTTGGTGCAAGGCCAAATACTCCCTAAATGCGCTTATGTCACTTTCAGTATCTCAGTACTTAAACACAGTTAATGGTTACATCAATTGGTTGTGCATAATAATATCGATAGAAAAAATATATAAATCAATAGCAGTAGTTAATGGTTAAATCAATTAGTTATGCAAGATAATAGCGATAGAAAAAAAAAAAAATATATATATATATATAAATCAATGATAGATAATGATACAGTGGTTATTAAAGTGAAATTGTTAAGAGTTCAGTAATGACAGAGAGTCCGTGGTAGTTTTATATCTCAGGAAACTTTCGTTTGCTGAAGCAGTTCTTTTGAATGTATCAATTAGTTAGGTTAGTGCAGATACATTGTCCAAGCCGATGGATACAGTGTTGCTTTTTAGAGTAAGAAAAGCGGAACACTCACCGTCCTGATGTGTTGGTATTTGCAGAAACTGTGCGTTTTTCTTTCTTCTCCTTATGCAGCTGCAGTGTAGGTTGTGTAGCGTGCCTGCCGACAGAGTTGCGGGTGCTAGCCGTGCTTCTGGGCCGGGTTTGCTTGTGCTCTGATGTGTTGAGTTCCAGCTGTTCCCTGTGTGATCCTTCACCTCAGGTCTGGATCATCCAGGGGGAAGGGCTGGGTTTCAGCTTACAGTCAGGTATAGGGCAGCAGGAGATAAAAAAAAACCACGCCAGATATGGTGCAATTAAACCTTAAACACATCAGCGATTTCAGTATTCTGAAGGTATTTTACTCATGTGAAAAAAATACATTATTTCAGATGACATGAAAGCGAGATAAGGAAACTTTGGCTTTCGGCTGGCCAACCTCTTTTCTGTGCATCATACAGAATAAAGAAGTCTGACGTTTTTCGAATCAATCTGGTATGGTCCACATAACACTGAAGTGCCCGGACCACATCAAGCATATGCATAGAAGTGTCCGAAGCCTGAGACTGAGGAGCAAACTTTGGAACTACAATCTCCTGATTCATATGGAAACGAGAAATCACCTTGGAGTGAAGGAAGGCCTAGTGCATAAAACCACCCTATTTGCATGGAAAATCAAAAAGTTTGAATTACAGCACAAAGCCCCTAATTCGGAGACGCGCCGCCCGGATGAAATGGCTAGCAAGGAAACCACCTTCCAGGTAAGATATATAATGTCTGTGGACTCTAACGGATCAAACAGCTCTCTAGTAAGCGCTTGCAACACTAAATTTAGATCCCATGGTTCAATATGGATATGAAGTACTCCTTGTAAAAAAGTTAGTACGTCCCGTAACCCAGCCAATCTTCATTGAAAAAATACAGAAAGGGCTGAAACCTGCATCTTAAGTGAGGCTAAACGCAAACCCTTCTCCAGTCCAGATTGAAGAAAAGACAGGAGACGAGAGATGTTAAACCTAGATGTTTGGACCTTCCGTGTCTCACACCACCAAATATAAGTCTTCCACACTCTATAATAATTTGCTGATGAAGATGTTTTTCTAGCCGTAATCATAGTTTTAATGACTTCTGAAGAAAATCCCCTGGATGTAAGAATTAGGGTCTCAGTAGCCACACTGTCAAAGTCAATTGACCTAAATTGTGGCAAAGAAGAGGTCCCTTAGACAGTAGATCAGGCTGCCGGGATCCCTGGCTTTTGTGCAGAATAAGGGAACTTTGAAGTTCCGAAGAGACGCCATGAGGCCTATCTCTGGCTGACCCCAGCGTTCAACTAGGAGATCTAACACTTCTTGATGAAGTGACCACTCTCCTGCCAGAATTCTGTGGCGGCCTCCCAATTCTCCACACCCGGGATGAATACCGCTGATATTCCTGGAACACGGCGCTCCACCCAAGACATGATGCGTGATTTCTCTCTCATGGCCAAGGCGCTGTGTGTTCCTCCCTGATGGTTGAGGTAAGCTACTGCGGTGTCATTGTCTAACTGGATTCTCACTGGTCTGTCTACCAGAAGACCTCCGGACTGCATTAGAGCTCTGTAAACTGCACGAAGTTCTAACTTTGATGGGCAGGAGAATCTCCTGGGGAGCCTAAAGTCCCTGAAGTCTGTGTTCTCCTATGACTGCTCCCCAACCAGAAAGACTTGCATCCGTGGTGACTAAGATCCATTCCCACGTCTGTAGAGAACAACCTGTAGAAAGATGTGAATGGAATAGCCACCAGTTGAGCGATTGATTAATTACTATATAATTAACTAATATGAAAAAAAATGTCCTCAAATATAACACTAGAGGGCACTAAAGGGACACAGCAGGGGAAAGGAGCCCTACTGAAAAAAAGACACTGCGCTCCGTGCAGCACCTCAGACTGAGGTGAATTTAAACAGCTGTCTTGGCGCCAGAATGTAGTGGGAGGAGACTAATTATAGTATGAAAAGTCCCCCCCTTCTTACTCAAATTCCCTTCCATAATGGCTCCCGTTCTGCTGGATTCTGTGCTGACAGCCACTGGCTGTGGCTGCAGTTCTCCCCTGTCGAGGGTTCTCTGCTGGCAGACCTTCTCGGCGGTGCGGGGGAAGAGGGGACCGGACTACGGCATATGCAAGCTGCCGAGTCAGGCTGCTAATGGTGGCTGTCAGCACGCCTGCCGCCGATAGTCGTCGGCAGTCTCCTGTATAGGAGACTGCAGGCGCCTCTGGGATGTGAAGGAAGCCCGCAGGCTACTCACTCCCGACTCTGGGACCCGGAATGCAGGAATCCTGCAGGCTATACACTGTTGAGGGAAGCTTCTTTTATCAATAAATACTTCTTCCTACAAATATAGCTCTCACATATTTATTCAATTTTATAAACATCTCAAAGTAATTGGGTTTTGAAGAAGGCAAGAATTTGAAACCTCATCTTAACAATTGTACCTGTGCATCAGTGAGCACTCGTGATGACAGGTTAAAAACTCCTGTATACTCTTCTCCCTCAACTTCGATTGTAGATTTTATGGTGTTTTTGGATTTGCCAACCCTGACCCCTCTTGTCCCGATTCTCATCTTTTTTTGAGGGCATTGTTGTTCTAGAACCTGAAATCTGTCCACCACTGGTAAGGGGAATTGTAAGGGCGAATGAGGATGTTGCTGGATGGACATAAGGGACCTGATTCAGAGTATCACATCCGTGTGAAATTCACATGGATGCGATGGATTTTTTTTCAACACTGCACATGCACTAAATGCGCAAGAAAGTCGTATGCAGATTTTATGGTATCCGCCAGCATACGATTCCGACTGTAAAAATGGGTGTGACAGAATATTTAAATGAGAAAAGCTCCGCTTTTCTCATTTAAATACTCCATGCACACCAGTCCGGTTGATGCGGAAGAATCCCTACGATTCCACCATCTCAGGGATGGTGGAACCGTAGGAGCAGCATCCTGGAGCTGAAATAAAAAAAAAAATACTTTTAGTTTTAAAATTAACCCCTTCCCCCGCCTGGACCACCGCAACCTATTTTAAAAAATAAATAAAGTCCAGGCTGACAGGGCATACTACCGCTAGTAGAACTACAAACACAAGCATGCCCATGAATGACAAGGCATGGTTTTGTTTGTAGTACTAGTATCAGCAGCATGCCCTGCTCCAAATCCCTACACATGCCCATTTATTTAAAAAAAACACAGACCAAACCCCATTTATTAAAAAAAAAAAAAAAAAAAAAAAAAACATACAGTACCCTCTCCCAAAAAAATATGAAAACCTCCACGTTCCCCCCCAAAAATCAAAAGAAATAAAATAAATCATTCCGCATGTGCCCCTCTATAGACAAATATGCCACAAGTGCCCCTTTAAAAATAAAATAAAATGCCACAAGTGCCCCTTTACAAAGAAAACAAAATGCCACAAGTGCCCCTTTATAGCTAACTAAAGAATGGCACAAGTGTCCCTCTAAAAATTAAATCCCCAGAAAAAAATACTTACCTGGTCTGATGGGGGTCCAGCCTTGTAAGCTTTTAATCTGGGGGGGACTCTTGGCAAAAAAAAAAAAACATAAGGCACAATGCTAACTGTCCCGCACTGCAGGACGTCCCGACGCTAATGACAGGTTTACTCACAGACAACGCAAACTATGTCCTGCAAGCAAAATGACAGTTCTACTGTCATTGGGGTATATTTCCCCGGCGCGGGAAATACCGCTTTTCATCGTGATACTTTGAAAAAATCCCACACTGGCAGAGGGTATATAATATATATAATATAATATATATATATATATTATATTTTCATGTCATGTTAGTCTTTTAATATGTTTATTAATAATTTGCTTGGTGTTAAGATTTTCCACATTGGGTGGTTGTTTTCTGTTCTCTTCCATATTGATTTGAATGGAAAATGAGCCTCTTGAGGAGATACAGTTGCTGGACGTCTGAATATATTGGACACTTGTTACATTTTGAGAGACCGACTGCATCATTGGTGAAATAAGAAACCTGAAAAATGTTGATGAATAAGATCTTTCTGAACAGTATTTATTAAGGACTTTATATTTTCACCCTTTGTCTTATCAACACTTTGTTGTTGATACAGTTGTATCTTTCAGGATATTGTTTTTACTTATTCACATATTATTTGAATTGTTTAGTTTGCCCATTGTTCACCATTAATCAGATCACAAGTGTTGTGGTATATCACATTTATCTATTGTTGATTGTTTTTGGTTCACACATTTTTGATCACTTAGTGCCCACTAAGATATCACTTTTAATTTTTTCTATTCAGCCTTTAATATGGGCCCGTATCTTAGAACTTTTTATATACACTGCATCTTAAGCTGGGCATACACTAGGGCGATTATCGGTCCCAGCAGGGAGTGGGCCGATAAACAAACCGATTTCCCGCTAGGGAAATGCGCCCAGGGCATAGTACTAGTACTATGCTGCTCTAACAGCTTTGAAGCTATCAAAGTAGTCAGAGCAGCATAGTACATAAATATACAGCAGTGGTTATTGCATGCAGTAGTAGACAGGGATCAGCCAAAGTCGCACTTCACACAGCGCGTTTTCGGCTGATCCCTGTCTGTACTACTCCTGCAATAACCACTGCTGTATATCTATATACTATGCTGCTCTGACAGCTTTAAAGTTTACCTTCAAAGTTGAACATAGATATGTAGCAGCAGCAGCTTTGAAGAATAGGGAGTTAATCAGCTTGCTGATTGGCTCCCTTAAAATATCAGAAAATATCAGAAGCTTGCCCCCAATTTAAATCAAACATGTTGAAAGATTAAATAATCGCACCAGAACTGGTGCGTTTATTTGATGCTTCAAAAATTGATCCTGGCCATTAACTACAGTAATTATTTGCTCAATCACCCGATAATTGGGTGATCGGGCAGATAATTGCTCTAGTGTATGGCCAGCTTAAATGTTTTTATTATGCTGATTTCCTGTTGTGAGCATGAAATTTAATACAATTATTTACAAATAAGATGAACATCCTGGAAGTATTTGGATAATCCAACTAAGAGAATCTAATTTTAAAACTTTGATCACACCATCATAATACTTTCTTATTTATATTGTTTTATTCTTTTAAAATTTCATACCAAGTGCTGCTAAGTGACCTTATTAGTATACATTCTATTGTTTGTAGGACTCCCTAGGCCCCTCAGCTAGCTACTTATTATTATTGTCCACAGCACCAGTAGGTACCACTTCCTATACTTTTATTTGACATGAAAAGTATCAGACAGACCGACATCTTACCAGCGTGTACAGTCCCATAATGTAGCAGCATCATCAGAATGTAGCATTACGTTGTGTGATTAGATTTTTGTGAGCTCCTAATTTTTCTGATTAGTGATAACTAATGTCTGTGAGAAAACTTCTGTACAGACACGACCAGCGATTCCTATTCATATTTCTGCGTAGGGCCACCTTGTGGGTGAGTATATCATTGCAGCCAAGGTTTATGGGAACAGTTTGTAAAACGATCCACAGGAAAATGGAGAGAGATGTGTACGGGTAGGCATCTTTAAGCAGGTCAGGACTATAAATTGTTACTGCTGTTTGACATGTCAGATAAGTTAAAATGGTCATTGTGTACCCAGCATTAGAATGAAGCAACCAGCATTAGCATGAAGCAACCAGCCTTCCTCTTACTTTACTACAACCATGTTACACAAATAACTGAGAATAGTAACAAAAACACAGAACTATGTTTTTCTTTTCTTTTAATAATAGTAACACTGTCATCAATTTCAGTTTATAAAAAGTCACTCAGGACCTTAAACTTAAAATAGTAGATCACAATAAACATAGATAAAAAAAACTATACATATACCTCCAAACTTTAATCTGTTATTGCATCATTTCTTAAGACTTATGGTGTTAAAGTTTGTAAAACAATAGATTGCACATCACTTGTTTTGGCATAAAAGAATCCCTTAATTATCAAAACAATGGCAATATTTTGAAAAAAATAAAAATAAACCTTTCAGAACTATGGCACAAAGGAAGTGTGTGTGTGTGTGTGTGTGTGTGTGTGTGTGTGTGTGCTCGTAAGCTCCACCATTACTCTGATCAGATTTGATCTAGCTTTGAGGGAGAAGCCTCATGAGGGTTCCTGGTTCCTTCCTATTGTAATATCACTTATACATAAGGCACACTGTATAATAAAAACAAAAAAATCTTTAAAACATATGTAAAACTATATCACTGACCATAAAAACAAAACAAAAACGTAATAAAATCCCTGTAAATTATACATTCAACATGAAAATAGGTAAGACTACTTAGAGTCTAAATATTTTCTTAAATACAGTACTTTTCACTTCAAACAGTAATATACAAGTCAAATGGGAAAACACATTATTGCACTCAAATTAATGGGGTTAAGTCCATTTCTCCGCTTGATGTAAATGGAGAGTCTGATATCATCGCTTCCCGTGCCTTGATCCTGGCACATTTTGGGCATTGGTCACTTGCCTTGAAACACTGCTTGTGATAACATGCTTTGCAATCTAGTTATGAAAGATATAAAACAAAACATGGTATTAGAAATGAAAATCTAAAAATGCTGGAACAGAAGGCGGAGCATCCCGACTGCTCCATCTGTGACATGACTGATTCTATTACAATCTGCAAAAGGCAGTGGGGACATAGCCTTGATTATTGGACAGTGTGTTTCCACTAAGTCATGTTTACAGATATCAAATTGCAATGATCATAGCCAGGGCCACTAAATAGTGTTTCTGGCTTTACTCAAGAGTCCACAAAATTTCCAATCCATTCCCTTAACATCTCCTGTCTAGACTTCTGTAATCAACTTCCACCCAGCCACACTTCAAATTGCTGATGTCCACCTTTTTTCTCTTTCCTGCCACCACAGTTTGTATGCATGCTGACTACAATGTCTCACCCCCACTGCCTACAATTACTATGCAAGCATGCCGACTACAATGTCTCACCCCCACTGCCTACAATCACTATGCAAGCATGCCGACTACAATGTCTCACCCCCACTGCCTACAATCACATGCAAGCATGCTGATCTACAATGTCTCACATGCTGATTTCAGTCTCACCTCCACTGCCTACAATCACTATGCTAGCATGCTGATTTCAGTGTCTCACCCCCACTGCCTACTACCACTATGCTAGCATGCTGACTACAATGTCTCACCCCACTGCCTACAATGACTAAGAAAGCATGCTGATTTCAGTCTCACCCCCACTGCCTACTACCACTATGCTAGCATGCTGATTTCAGTGTCTCACCCCCACTGCCTACTACCACTATGCTAGCATGCTGACTACAATGTCTCACCCCACTGCCTACAATGACTAAGAAAGCATGCTGATTTCAGTCTCACCTCCACTGCCTACAATCACTATGCTAGCATGCTGACTTCAGTGTCTCACCCCCACTGCCTACTACCACTATGCTAGCATGCTGAGTACAATGTCTCACCCCACTGCCTACAATCACTAAGCAAGCATGCTGATTTCAGTCTCACCTCCACTGCCTACAATCACTATGCTAGCATGCTGATTTCAGTGTCTCACCCCCACTGCCTACTACCACTATGCTAGCATGCTGAGTACAATGTCTCAACCCACTGCCTACAATCACTATGCAAGCATGCTGACTACAATGTCTCACCCCCACTGCCTACAATCACTATGCTAGCATGCTGATTTCAGTCACACCTCCACTGCCTACAATCACTAAGCAAGCATGCTGATTTCAGTCTCACCTCCACTGCCTACCACCACTATGCAAGCATGCTGATTTCGGTGTCTCACCCCCACTGCCTACTACCATTATGCTAGCATGCTGAGTACAATATCTCACCCCCACTGCCTACCACCACTATGCAAGCATGCTGATTTCAGTGTCTCACCCCCACTGCCTATTACCACTATGCATGCATGCATGCCGATTACAGTAACATATATAAATAAAGTATTTACTGAGGAAACCACAGCATGTAACACATACCCTCACACTTTCTGCATAGCTCTGTCTGGAATGGAAAGATCACATCATCGCTCTGGCAAAATTCACATATAAAGCCTTTGGCTTGGCAGAGCTGTAACAGAAAATTAAAATACATTTTAAAAAATTGTTCGATATAAAATGGATTGAAACGTCTAAATACAATATTTGTATAGTACTAAATGGCTTCTCCAATAAACTAGGTTATGTTTAAAAAGCAGAGAAACAGGGCCAGCATGCCAAAAGGCATACAAACTCTGTGGTTCCTGAACAAAGAATTTGAAACCATGTTATTCACATACCTCACATTTCTCCACATGAGATACACCAAGGGTCAGGAGGTCCCGGAGAGATGGCAGGAGGGTCTTCTGCTTGACTTCATACAAGTCATGTAATGTGAAGAAATGTAGCTCCTCTGTCAGGTGAGCAGGTAGCTCTTCAAATTCCTCCACAACACTTTTGTATGAAAAGGAAGGAAAATAAGTAAAAAGTCTACAGACACCATACATTACACACACCTTTTACCCACCATTGCAAAATAGAGAAAAAAAAATGGTGTCTGTAATTAAGCTATACACAGATGGCATGAACAATTATGAGACCTGTAGCGCATATCTGCATACTTCTGCACTGGGCATGTACAGAACAGGATGTGACTGCAGCACTTCAGACTACGGAACCGCAGCTGCTTGCATTTGCAGGGGGCTTACAGGGGATGGATAGGGTTAAATTACATAGCCAATTTATAGCAAGGATGAACCTAACCCAAACAATAGGTCAAGAGCACAGTTTACAGCAGAGATTCTACATGGAGTGTTCATGCTTTGTGCTGGCATCCAAGGTAAATCAGGGGTTGCACATTGGTTTTTCTTTTAGAATAAGTATTCTATTACTTTCTAACCAAGTTGTGTTTTTTTGATCCACATTGGAAGCATGAACATCATTTCTTTATGCATAACAGAGCACTAATCCCATACTTCAGTGTGTTTCACTGTTATGTGGCTGTACACAAAAGACAGCACATGTGTTGTCCCAACCTTAAACAGCCCATTATTTGTGGGGTTTCTCCAGAACACAATGTTTTTGTTTTTTTTAAGCTTCAGTCTGGATGAGGCCCACAGTGTTTAACTTCTCCTCTTGTCTTTTCTTCAGGAGCTCGTTTCCTTCCACACTCCAAAAACATGTTGAGTGTTGAAGGAATGTTAATAAAATAAAACTACTTAACCAAATATTAAATATATAAAATATACTAAATATGAAATGGGTAGAATATCAATTAGTCAATCAGCTACAGAAAGTAAATATATACAAATATCATTTTAAAGGTTTTTAGCACACGCATGTGCCTCTCACCTGTCTGCAAAGCGACACATTGACACCAACTTCTTTATGTAAATTAACTGCTGTTGAACCTCCTAGAGAACAATATAGAATTAATATGTAGATTCATATAAGCTGTAAATTCTTAATGTATTACAAATATACAGGGTTTGTCACAGTTAAACTGCCCCCTCCCCCCCTCAAAAAAAAAATCCACAAACATACCCCAAGCACAACTTACTTTGACTCTATTTAGGTCTTTCACCTTGCTGTACAGTGCTGCATTTTCAATTAGCAAATCAAATTTGTGTCTGTCCCATATTTGGGCTACGACAAGATTTGCAAAGTTGCTGACATAGTTTTTACTGAAGTTCCATTTTGAGAGAATGCGGCCAGGAATGAAGTTCTCTGAGTAATTGTGACAACAGTCACAGAAATACTTCCCCAGGTAATCACAATATCTTAGTCTATTGGTGTACCCTGGAAATAGAACAAATGACATTTGCATGACACACATGGTTCAATCATTGCTTGCATCTGACTTTATAGAAAACATCTCCCACCAACTTTGATGTACACCGGATTATTTCATACAATGTCTGGGCCTTTTATGTAATGCCTGGTTTGTCTTGCAGAAAGGATTTCCAGTTCCATATTAAAACATCCTACACATACTTGGTTTAAACCAACTGTAGTCAACATGCACTAAAAAATACATGATACAGGCAAGACAAAAGCCCTGCCAATGTGCAACAAAGCACAGGAAGAATGCAGGAGAAAACAGAGCATTTTACAGAACTCTTTGGATTCTGCAAAGCACATCACAAGTACAAAAGTCTACAAATAAGAATACTGAACAACAGCTTAATACTAAGCATAAAAATATTCTAAGATTAATTACTATTAATATGTGTTATTTTAATTGAAAACATATAATGTTTAATGTTAAGTCTTTAATGGTTTGACGTTTTAGTTCTAAAATTAAGATTTAAAAGAGTGTTAAGCATACTATATTATATTAATGCATTTTGTACTATTATGGGCTCTGACAATCTTCTGATTTTGTGATCCGTGTATGTGCATACATCAGTGCAATCCACTCAATACAGACAGTTTACTATCACAATGTTCAGTATAGAGGAGGAATTGTACAGCTGATCCAGATTGGATCCTAACCCACTTTCCAATGCACAGAGCTAAAATCTAGACGAATTCCATACAGTTAATTGATTACAAGTTTTTTCCTGCAATATTTGAAAGATTTGCTGATTATGGAGTGAACTCAGTTGAACTCTCATCATGAGCTTCTGCTCTATATGTTTCCATGAAGTAGGACGAATCCCTCTAAAACTTGAAGACTATTCAATGAAGTACAAGATCTCATGATATAAAATCACTTTTCTGTAACATTATTTTATTTGATGGGATATAATTAGAACAAAATACCCCCTAGATTCTAAATAAGGTACTATACATACATAGTAACATCCAGCCAATACTAGATTTTACTTTACATATATTATATTGATTTACTCACTTGGCTCAATTTTTGTTCCACATCCAGCACATAAATAGTTTTGAGACGCTACAATTACATCTCTCCTGAAAAAGAGAATGGCACAAAGGGTGTTAAAATGTTATGCTTCATTATACAACACACAGATGCTAAGAAGGAAAGATGGAGAATTACAATGTGTCAGTGCCACTGAAATAAAAAGGATCATTGGGCACAATTTATTGTGGAACTAGATTCATGCTCCATTAAGTTAAACAGTTCAGAGATGTAAATGCTATAACTGGATCGCTTTCCCTTTCCACACATCTGAGGCCAGATCCAAAACTTTCAAACACTACATCCAGCAATTGAAAAGACCCTACACCAATAAAACATTCAGGCGTGAAAGTGTGGCTTTGGATCAGTTAAGTACAATGTGCCTGATCCAGACCTACGGCCGCCCAGGGAATTATGGGCGAATGATTTCCCTGTTTTGCACACAACCTTCATACGGTGGCGTAATGGCCACCGGCTGTTAGAAAAAGGGGGCTCCCCCTCCCCGTTATGCATGCCATATCTCCACCGTCAAGGCGGAGACAGGCATGCAAATTAGGGAACGGGGCGGAGGAAGCCCCGTTACGATCAGCAATGCGGCCATAAGGTTGATCGTAATAGTTAGGGTAGGAGACTGGATACGTAAGTGTCCAGATTTCCGCCCGCCAGCGGGGAGTGTACGGGGCATGCACTCCCCGCTACGATGACGGCCGTACAGACCTTGGGCGCCCGTAGGTCTGGATCAGGCCCAATGTGTATACATTCTGTTAAAAGTGCATGTTTAGTTCCCTGTTATGTAAAATAGAAATGTTTGTTAAATATTCATGTGAGTATTTTGTTCATTAACAATGTGAATATGCACAAAAAAATAAAAATTAGGAAAAATTAGATTTTTGTGATTTTTTTTTTTTTATTTAAAATTAAATGAATGAAAATATAAATAAACATTGCACCGTGTTCACAGGTGTTTACAGCACCTGTACTTGTTTTTTCACCTACAATCTACATTTCTTATCTTGCACAGCTGGCTCCGAAGTTTCTCAGAAAAGTAGGAATAAGTCAATAAAGTAAAGAACTTTAGAAAACAAAAAAGTGTCACATTTGCAGAATATGCATGCAAGGCTATAGCAAATTATAGTATCTTGTGAAGAATGAGATGACCGTGCCATAAAAAGGGTACAAGAGTGCACAGAACTAAGCAGCTGCTTGTGAAAGTTGTTTTATAGGTCTTATCAAGTCTTCTACTATTCAGTGTGCAAAGGGTGAATGGTGGAGAAATATAAAAACACTGGCCCTAATTTACAGATAAGTATTACACACAGAAGTCCGTATAAAAACGGTACTGCGCATGCATTATTTCCGTGTTAGGAATATAGAAAGTCATAAGGGACACAAAGAAGGAAGTGACCATTTGGTGAAAAGTAAAAAGCAGTCATTGCAGTAAATGTAATTCTCTGTGATGAAGGGATTGAGCATGAAGTGAGGCTATTTCAGTCTAATATGGTATTCAGACTTTACCTATTTCACCTCACAATAAAATATGTGAAATTACATTGCTTGATGTTCCCATTCATGGGGTACATCGCAAGGAATTGAAAGTACCAAATAGTATATTAAAAGGAGTTCAATTTATATAGAAAGTTTACTCATGGCTCAAAGGGACTGTCACAACGGGCATATGAATTAGTCACAGGCTACCCTCATCTGTAGTAGGAATCCTTTTGGCTTTTATATCCTTTAGAGATCTATGTAAAACTATAAAGCACTGCACACCACTTCTGATACAAGAACACCACTTTACTGAAGTTTACCTAATATACAATGATAATCACTTACTTTTTGTATGGGTGTATTGTGGTAATAATCTGGAACTGTGGAGGAGACCAGTCTTCCATCATCTTAACCCTTTTTATCCGCTTTACCAGACTAACGCTGGACTCAAATTGCTCCAAAATGTCATTTTCACAACATGACTTCTAAAAATAAACAAATACATAAATCTTAGATCAAATCTGCACATATTCTGTAATGTTATAACATTACATAAAAACATATTGATTAGTTCGTTTTATAAAACATACTTGTGTAAAATTAGTTCCTTTTGGTACAAAAGCCCCTCCTACAAAATGCAGCCGGAAATCTTTGTATAAGTTTCTGACAGTCTGTTCAGCAGAGTTTGAACCTGGTCTTTGTCTGAAAAGATAAATATACTGTCAAAGGGTTGTTTCAACCAAACAGGTTTAAAAGTTTTACAAAGATGTACAAAATCTCAAAGCATACCTCCCTGGTTTGCCACTCGAGTCCTCGCTGTATTCTTGTTCTGCGGGTGAGCATAAAAGTAAATTAGAGGTCTCCAAAAATGTAAATATCTGGTGATGATTCCACATTTTGTAAGAATCTGCTTCTCTGTTTGCCACCATACAAAGCCATGATACAATATTGTATCTTGATTTCTTTAAAATGTTTTATTGTTTAATTGTTTATTTAAAATTGGACAAGACATCGGCTTGCTGATGGGCATGTTTTGATTTGTATTATAATTAAAGAGAGACAGGACTATTTACTTGCCTTTGTTGTCTACTTTGTCACTTTAAAAGGTTACAAAGGTTTTTACAGAAATTGCAGAAATACATCATTGGAACAAATTACCGATAACCACGTAATCCTCATATTCGTACTCCCTGAAGACTGGGGGACAATTAGACTCCTCCTCTTCCTCAAATATGGTCTCTGGAGAATTCTGTACTACAGCTAAACCTGACATAGCGAAATAAAAAGAAAATGTAACAATAAGTTTTTACATTAGTATTTCTTACAGCACTGATTAAAGTAAATATGTTTAAACAGTACTTGTCTGCAACTGACAGCTGATGCCATATTGCCCATAAAACTAATCAATAATGCAAAGAGCTTGCCAGGATGTGTGCATATTTTCTTGTAGGCAAACCGTGGTGAAAAATCAATACTTACCCTCATAACCGCTGTCAACAGATGTTGCAGATTCAGAATTGGCCTTTTTCCTCTGGTACACACAAGGTTCTTCTGGGCTCTTAAACCAAGGCAATCTACCTTCTGTTTTCCATTGCTCATACTGCAAATTGCTTTTCATTTTCTCAACCACAGATAAAAACATTTCTGCTGCCAAGAAATGCTTATTTTCCTAAAAGAGGACACCAGAATTATTACCTAACCACCTGTAAACAAAGCATACAACACAGAAGTATCTTCGTTTCCACCCTACAAAAATATGTCGTCCATTAGCCATGAATGATTTCTGCATACAGATCATTTGTAATAATAATATTATGTCTTAGGTTTGTTGTGCCTGAAAGTTACAACAGTTGCTTTGACCCTTCACCTAATTTTACAAAGCTGTACTGGGTTTTTTTTTTGTTTTGTTTTTTTTTTTTTTTTTTAGCTTTACAAAAGACAAAAATAAATTAGTTAAAAAAACCTGTCATTTGTTTGGTTTCTGCCAATCTACAGATAACTAAAATCTCCCAAGACAATTCTTAACCAGAAAGATGCCAACAATCACCATCTGCAATTTACCAACAAACTACAGTGATGGGAGATTTACCATTCCCAACACTAGTTAGAAACTAAGCTCTGAAGACACAGAGCCTCTATGGCATACAACAGTACAGGTTGGGCTTTTCCAGGTACATTCTACTTTTAGAAACTACCAAACAAGCAATTTCTTACATTTTCCAAATTCACAGTTGGCCCATAGAGATCTTCTTGGGAGTGATGCAAGGTTTCTGTGCTTGAGGTCAGAGATTCACCAGATGCTGCACAAAACACAGTAAAGCAATAATCAGTAATGCTGAAAACAGTCATTTATAAACAACATTAAATAGGTGTGGGATGGATTTTGATGGCAACATGTCACCACTATGATTCACTAGTCATTCATTGATTTTTATACATCAATGAGATCTATGCAGATCAGATTTATCTATTTTAAATACTCATTAAGTGCATGGATCAGAAATGTGACCTGATGTTCAACCGTGGTAAAAGAATATTGGGCATTACATAAAAACAACATAAATGCTTAAAACAAAGGGTAATTAGGCATTTGCTCAAATGTTACAAACAAGTCAAGAAGTTACAAATGTTACAAACAAGTCAAGAATCTCTACGTGCCCTTTCCTCAATTCCTTCCTTCAGTAATATCCATCAACATATTTTGCAGTATAGTTGGCATCTATTGCTTACATATGCCAGTCAGCCCCCCTCACTATAATATTTAGCAATGCCTATCAGTTCCCCATTTGTAACATGTGCCAGGGGTTTGCATTGCTGCCCTAAACAAGGGGTTTGATTTAATCGAGCACAATATATTATGTACAAGAAAAACTACACAAGAAAACTTTGCATTTCAAAATAAGGAGTCCAAATGCACAAAAGCAGTGTGAAACATGGCTGCACCTGTTAGTTTACAGCCATCAGTGAAAGCTTAAAGTTATTCTGCCTATACAAAAGAAAACATTTTGCAAGTTTAGAAACACTTTCTAACATTGGCCTACAAACATAGATTCTTATTTGTAGCCAACAGTAAAACAAAGACAATAATGAACTTATGGGGGTATTCAAACACTGCCAAATCTATCATCTATTACTGTAGCTGTAAAGGTTAAATATTAAAATATATATATTTTAATATTTTTTTAACCTATCTATCTATACACACACACACACACACACACACACACACACACACACACTCCTGATAAATGATAGATATACAAAGTTTGCATCTTTATGGTTTGGGGGCCTGGGAGCTGTTCCGTCAAACATCCGGTGTATGGCAATGCAGCTTTCTGGGAGACCTGTTTGCGTGGTGTAATACACAGATGTTACAGAACCAGACTAGCAACAAAAGGCTTCTGGTGTTAATAACAGGTGTAGTTCACTGATCTGTAATTTGACGGATTACTTTGCGGAAATGAATCAACAGCCCCCAGACAGCTTTATTCCTGCGACTGCAGTGTCTATGAAGAGTCCAATGGCGATAGGTAGATTTTCTATGTTCTAATCCTAACAATCCCCACCCCCACAGCCTATCCATAATCCTCCTCTTTCCATCTTTTGTTCCGCAGCCTAACCTGGACTCTAATTTCATCTGCAGAATAACTCGACCATCCCCTCCCCACAGCAGCATTGGGAAGAGTTACATTGGGCCAGATCCAGAGCTACGACCGCTAGCGTATTTACACTAGCCGGAGTCGTAAAAACTGTGTTTTGCCTGTTACGACACGAAATTCTGGATGTACTTACGAGCCTACGGTCAATAGAGTAACTACGGACGAAGGGGCGTGCCAGACATTTAAATCATACAGGATGAGCGTATATTAGCGCGCAAGTACGTGCAGCCATTGCAGCCGACAGGAGTCACACATGGAAGGATTAGGGTAGGGTTTGGAAAGCGTAAAACGGCAAAAATACGTACGACCGAGGGGGAATGCATAGTAATTACGATGGCGTAAATACGCTGCGCGTTGAAACGCAAGTCTTGATTCGGCCCATTGTTAACATAAGAACATTCGACATTGTACCCGTTCCGATATACAAATATTCTTCAGTAAAAAGGTGTCGGCACTGATACAGCCATGATTAAGTGGTCGGCTGTATCAGTGTTTGCCATGGGATTGCCACAGTGACAACTACATCCTGTAGACAACTTCTAAGCTACTGTGCCAACATGAGGAAGAAGGAAAAAAGGGGCCTGAACAAGAAATGGGCCTGGCTAGAAAGGAGACACCCATACACACACACCAAGCAAGAAATCATGCGCATGTAACTGATGCAGCAGAGCGCCTGTGCTTTCTGTGGCATCATACACATCCAACGCAATCTTTGACCATAACACAGGAACGAATCCTGATTTACTGTAACAGTGTTTGGATGCTCCCTATTTGTACTGCAACAGTAACAGGATGGAACTCTGGGTCCAGATCCGTCTTTGTAGGAAATCCAATTGCAGGCGAGACAGAGCTGGAAAGGTAAGCGCTTCTGCAATGTGTAGGTGGGTAGTATGTAGAATGTACAGTAACGACTGGCTTTAGTCTTTACAAAAGAAATTATGCACTTAAAGAAATAATGGCTTTATATGGTTTTTACTACCATTCATGTTTAAATCTGGTGCTACAACTTTGATAAATAGAATAACTATGAGTTTCAAATAGCAATTATGTTTTAAAAGGAAAATAAACAAATGCAAAGGATCAGAGAGGCGGAGCTGTCTATTACCTTCGAAGAGAACAGAATAGGACTGTGACCGTCGAGGGAAAGTCTTACTGTCTTCCAGAAGATGAGCCTCAGGGTCTACCACAGCTGCATTTAAAGGAGTAGTGGATTGTTCTGAAGGGGAATCACGTGGAATCGAATCAAATGAAAAATTAAAGTTAGTGTTTAAAAAATTGGGTGAAGAAAACCGCCTAATGTCTTTTAGTGAATTCAAAGGCAAGTTCAGATGTGAAGGCGCAGATCCACGCAAAAGCAGCTCCGTGCAATTACTGCATTTGTGGGACGGGGAAATTCCTATTTCGGCTACATCTTGTGTGCTTGTGGCGGAAACCCTAGGGAAAGATGGGGATGGGAGTGGGTATGCTGGGTAGACTTTAGAAGAATTGGATGGGAGGTTCTCCCATGAGACCTTGTGTCTGTTAAAACGAATGTCATTTTGTGTACAGTGAGTTAATGGAATAGAATCAGAACCGTGTTCAGGACTCTCATCAGTGCAATCATTGCTTTCATTCTCCTCATCGCTGTCTTGCTGATGTTCATTCACAGGCACTGTAGCTTTGACACTGCTTGGAAGCTTTAGAACAGAAGCTAGAATTTCCTTAATTGCTGTAGCACTATCCACGTATGACCCAGGGCTACCTCCCAAACCGATAACTGCTGGTCTTGGCACCTCATCTGCAAATGTAGAAATTCGTATTTTTTAAATAGTTTCCAGAAGCAAAAAATAAATAAATAAATCCAGTTATTACTAAAAATCCAACTATTCTTCCATATGGTAGGGTAAATACACAGTAAAGACATTATGCAAACTGTATACAATATAAAGAGCATTACAAATACCTGCAGGAAACAGAATGACAGGCATTTTTGGCATTAAAGTTAAGCGACCATCTGGAACCTTCAGCATTTTGGACTCTGTGTACTGGCTAATGCCATTTGTCACCTTTAAAACAAAAAGAAAATAAATAAAACCAACAAGAAAATAAATCTTCTGAACAGTTACTGTAGCCTGGCTTCATAAATTAATATCAGCAACAGCCAAGTTAGAACTATAAGACCTATTCTATGCACCGATAGCCCATACACATCAATGATTTAATATCACAATATGGCTTATCATTTTACTCTAACTTACATAATATGGTCCAGAGCTCAAAGTAAGGCTGGCATTCCACACCACTTGTTTCATTGAAACACATAAAATCTCCATTCACTTCTATTATTTTCTAGGTTTCCATACAGACTATTCTGAATGTCCACACTGCAACTGCGCAATTTTTACTTCAACCTCTGATATGGTGAATATCAAATTCTTAAGGCCAGATTTACTAAGCTGCAGGATAGGAAAATGAAATGCTGCCCATAGCAAACAATCAGATTCTAGCTAACATTTTCTAGTATGTAATAGGAAAGTGAGAGCTAGAATCCATTTTTCCTTTCCAGCAGCTTAGTAAATCTGGCCCTTAATCGGACAGATCAATCAGTAATATACAGTAATCAAGAATAGTAGAAGCACAAAGAAAAAAAAAACTAAAAATTAAGAGATTACTAAACAATTATTCAATGCATAAAATGCTTGCAGCTAAATGAACAGCTGTTGTGTAACAGAATGACTTTATACTTTAGTGCAACAAACCTTAAAATCAAACAGAGAAATATCTGAGTGAAAGTAAAAAATATATAGAATAATGGCATTGCACACTTACCTGCATTGTACTTTCACACTCATTAATTCTCCTTTTAGCATACGTTGTCAATGGCAAGGCATGTAAAGACATGACTGATAATCCAACCAGTTACCTAGAAAATCATATAAAGATAGATAAAGAAAGTCAGAAACCACAAATTTGTACCTATATCTGGAATAAGTGCATTGACATTGCATGACTACCCATGTAGGAGTTATTCTCAACTGTACTTTTTGTTTCTGTTTATTATATTCTTTAAACAAATCTTTTAGATCCAATTGTACTTTGTTTACTGCAGAATTACCGAGTTCATTGTAGCTATCAATCATAAAATAGTAAATGGATTGAGGATTACAAACGAAAGACAATAAGTAAGTGGATGGAACGTGGGTGAAGATTTCTGGTTAATGAGTGGTCTCAGCTTAGACAGGAAGGCAGTAGTTCAAATAATCATGAACTACAGTGTTATGCAGAAGCGAAACTTTGGAAGGGGGTGACCTATAACAGCAGGAAACTACATCAGGTTTCATTCCTATCAAACAGGAAACAGAGACACAGGCTGATCAACTGAAGATGGTGGGAACCATCTTCTGGAATTTCTCTTTATACTGTGACCAGCAGAATGTGAGGTCAGCATTTGAAGCGGCCATGAATATACTGATCCATCCTGATTTGTGTCATAAGTTAAAGCAAATTGTGGTGTTCTAATACTATTGGGGCTGGCTTCTCATGTCGATCCACAAATGTGACAAAGAAAAGAGTTTAATGTACTCCGATGGACAGTCACCAGATTGCAAACCAAATCTGAGAGCAACTGTGAGATGCTAACAAATGCTCCTGAAGTAAATAAATATTTCCATTTCTGGCAGTGAATGGGGAAAACATTGTACAACGAACGTGACACTATTATCAACTGCTTTAACTAAAATATGCTTTAGACTCAAGTGACAAAAAAAAGAAAAGCCATTTTAAAAGATATATAGGTGAATATATAGTCAGGGATTCTCATAATGCAAGCTAAATAGTCTTGGATCACATAGCACAAAAACAAGGAGAAAAATGTAGAAAAGGGCGTAAAGATAAAGACTTTGTATTACTTTAAAGTGGCAACATTTACATCATCAAATTGTATTTAAGAGAAAACAGGTTTAGCACTGAAAAACAGGTTTAGATTCCAGCACTACAGATTCCATAGTTAGACTTTGTCAAAATTTCAGCACTGCTATGGGGATTAAGTAAACCAATGTTTTCTACCATCTGCTGCTAATCTGGGAGCTGACCATACATTTTTTTTTACCCTACGTGTAATCGTTCTGCTTTGTTATCTGACAGAAACAGATGACATCAGCTCACATGATACAGGGTGAAAAAGAAAGTTCATAGATCTTAAACCTTATTTTACTACTGGAGAATACATTCTCACCCAGAGACAGTTCATAGTCTCCTTCTATTTTTAGTCATTGATAAAATAAAACAGCTCTGGAAAGCATTTTATTCTGTGTATTCAACAAAACCTGTGTATATTTGCACCTTGACACATTAACCACAGGGTCACCCGTAATATTATTGGAATTTTACAACCACTCTTAAAATCTGCTTTAATATGGACTTTTGACAATTTTTTTTTCTATATCATTCATTGCACACAAAAGTGAAAGAAAACACATCATGCTAAAAGCATTTAAAATTTGAAAAATAAAAGCTATAAAAATATGTGATATAAGACATTTTAGCTATTATTGCACCTCCTGCAACATTACAACATTGCACTACTTCATGACTATAAACCCAATAATACAGCTATTTATTTCTCCTTAATTGTGCTGCATTGCAATGCACACACAATTGGCATGCAACAAGAAATTTTCAGTGACTGTCCAGCACCTGTTAAAAAGTGTGTACATACCCATGCCCATTAGGTGCAAGTCAATAAGATTAGATTATCATACTTGCATATTTTTATACTCAAAAACCTACCACAACTTATGTAAGCACACCCCTAATTCATATTGGAACGCAACATACCACCCCTCCAGCTAAAGGTGGCATAAATCCAAATATGCTCATCACTGCACACATTTTTACAAGTTCTAAAAAGAAAAAATTAAGAAAAAGCTGAGTGTGCACATCTCTACAGGATTTGTTTCAATTTTATTTAACTGACAAATGAATAACAACAGCCTAATTTAAAAATAAAGGAGCCTTTACCAAGTATACTTGAACTGAAAACAAAGTCTAAAAATTTAATAAAATGGAAAGTTCAGGTATAAATGACAAATAGTTGGTAAAGACTTGCTGCAGTTGTATGTTATTTAGACTTATTAATTCACTGGTCATTTGATTTATTAATTCATTGGTCATTTGATTTATTAATTCACTGGTCATTTGATTTAACTGTTATTTATTGATATATAAAAAAAAGTGTTTAAAGCGTTCAGAGTATAGGGTTTCTCTTTTTCCATTTTCAGCTTAGAGATCTCATGGTCTCAGATTCCTTTGAGAGCTATGTTATAGCTTGCAACACTGTGTAGGATGTTGCTTGTATGGCATTATATGTACCTTTTCAGTCATTAGACGCATTGTTTGATCTTAAATGTATTGTGCAATACTGCAAGTTACTTTGTAGTGCCTAAAGCCTTTTTTGCTTTTTATTATTTTTATTTAAAACACTGTAGTGCAAGAACAAATAGAGGTCCCACACAGTGGGAAATAAACATTTATATAAATAGCTACCTTTGTGGAATAAGGATTACTAAACAAAAAAGCATTGTAGGCTTCAATACATTTATAGTCAGTTTTGTTTTCAAACTGTTTAATCAACACACTAAAATTCCCAAACCCGGTGTAACTTCCTTTTTGTGGGTGGTTGAACAGCAAAAAGAGGAACAAGAAAGTTTCTAAATAAATAATCCCCTTATTGATCATGAAAGTAAAAAAAAAAAAAAAAGATACGGTTTAGTTTTGCTCAATAATAGCCACTTCTCTGCACCAAACAGTAATAAGACCCCCCTCCCCACACCCTTTATTTTATTAGTCCTGGCTTTAACATATGCCTAGTAGACTTTCTAGCTACCAAACAGGCATTGCAAGCAAACATAGTCTGTCATCTTTTGATTCATCCATAGCTGGCTATAAGCCTATACAATTGACGGTTGATCATATGATACACCTTCATTTGGTCTGTATGTACACTCCCATTATCATGATTTATGATTTTTGCACCTGTTGATTTAGTTTCACAGGCTTCATAAAAATCAGATCAATGATGGCACAATGCTGGACAAAATGTGGGAATTGTGTACACAGGTATGACCATCTGTCTGACTTTTCTGTCAGTCTTCTCTGCAACATAGGCAGATATCTGTACAATGTGAGTGGTTAGGAGACATGGTAAACGCAAATCTGTTGTTAAAGTGTACACGTGAAATGCCATGTTCATGTATACTCAAACTAGACAGTGAAATTGTAAGAGCCACTGTATTTCAAGTAGGATTGTATAGGTGTATCCCCATCTTACCTCACTCCAGTCATGACAAGAGGCCTTTACTTATTTGTAAATTCTTCAAAGATGCTTTCACATTGGACTAATGAATAGCTGTATCAGCCTCAGAGACTGACAACCCAGTAAAACTGCTGACATGCATTTTGATATAAAATGGAACGTGTTAACATTTGTATCGTGTTTCCTTTCATAGGGAGGATATTACGTACTACTCGAACGCACCACAATCACCAGTCAAGACAGACAAGTGTCCCGAACTGCAGATCAGAAAAGATTTGCATTCACAAAAGGTAACCACTAATTTCCCCTCACAAAGCAAAAATCTAAATATATAATTATGTATTTATACACAGGTGTGGGGCTCCGGTCCGAACGGCCAATTTTCGAATTTGCCGTTTCCTCCCCAGCCAGTTGCGAACTGGCTGGGATTTCGATTGCTATGCCTCGATGAGGCATAGCAATCGATCCACGGAGCACCAAAACCTCTGTGGTCCGAAAAGTTTTGATAAATAGTCCCCCACTCCTTTCCCCATTTCTAACCCTATCCCTTCCTTCCTGGCAGCCAGACCATAACCCTCCCTCCCCTGCAGCCCAACCCTCCATCTCCCGCAGCCTGACCCTAACCCTCCCTACCCCGCATAGATAGTTTACTCACCTGTCCCTTGTCCAGCAATAGCAGCGGCAGAGGGATATTGCTAATTGCGAAAGTGAATGGGTGAAGTATGCCGAACGGCATACTCACCCATACATTAAAAAAAATATAATTTTGGTTTAGCACCAGAATACAGGAAACATCAGATATACTTCTAAAATGCCACAAATAATTCCATGTGGGCCACTAAAGCGTTCCAAATAAAACCTGCATATTCATAATTTCAATTAATACAGTCCCCATGATTGGCTGGGGAAATGATCACTTTTCAGTTGAAATTGTTATACTTTAACAAAAATGAGACATAACAGGACATAAGTAGCATAACATTTTTTTTTTAAATGAATAAAATATTTTAAAATAATGTAAAAGTTGCTTTTTGGTTTTTCTTTTTCCTGAGAGAACAAGTGGCAGCTTCTCAAAAATGCTAAGTGTTAAATTCCATTGAATTCAAATCACCTCAACTTGTTTTGCTGGAATTTTGACATCCTAACAGTCAAATAATTGCAGGAATGTCATTCAGATTGCAATAAATTTCAATTACATTCTTTGGATGTTTTGATTTTGTAGGACTAGAATTGCATTTACAACTTTGGTGACACTGTTTATATATGGAAATATTCTGAACACACCATTAATTATACCCCACCACATTTATACTTCCAAGTTTATATAGATCCAAGAAATAAAGAGCAACCCATTCACACTAGATGCCCCCTTTCAGGGCCGGTGCTATTATGTCTGGTGCCCCCCTGCAAATAATAAATTTGCACCCTCCTCTTTTGTAAATTATCACAATGCTGGGCCCGGGTCAGGAAAACGGAGGAAATACTGACTCCTCCCTCTGATCAGGTGACTGGTCACATGGCTAGACATCAACAGAGGTTCTTAAGCCCACTTGGATCTAGCATCTACCTACAGCACAGGCTGGCATCGCTGTATTGAGGACCGGCACTGACTCTCATAGTTGTCACAGATCTGGCTAAATGTCAGCTATGCGAAGGAGGATGAGCCTATCCAGCATGGCGTCTGGATGTGCCGGAGTGCATCGAGCCGGTCCTGCCTCCTTGTGTAAACATACTCAAGTATTAATGAGAATGAAGTATAAGACCCTGAAATCATCCTCGTCTAACAAGATTTATAAGAGGTGTATATATTTATTTTCTCTTTCAATATTAAAATTACCTTCAGTGTTGATATAAACACTGCTGTGTAACTGGATCATACAGAGCACCGGACACTTTTACCATACAAACTGGCTGGTCCACTGTGATAGATAGATAGATAGATAGATAGATAGATAGATAGATAGATAGATAGATAGATAGATAGATAGATAGATAGATGTTACCGTGAAAGACCGAAATTGGAGAATGTCGACTTTCACCGGTGAATGTCAACAAACACCAAATACGTCGGTGAAAGATCGAATATTTCATTACATTCTTGTACATTCGGACCCTCACTGGTGTATGTCGATAATCACAGACATGCTCTGGTGAAGGACCGAAAGGGAGGAGCCGACATATAGGCGACAGGCTGTTTCCTGTCAAATCCCGTGTTCTGGTGGAATGAGTGAGCTTCGTCAGTCTTATGCAAGGTTTATTGGTGAGAGCATCGTTTTCTTCATTTTTCCCGATACCCTAATTTATACAGAATGGATACTGGAGTGGATTGTGATCTTTTTCTTGAAAAGTTAAATGCATTAATTGCGAGTAAACGAGAAGACAATTGTTTTTATTTTTCTCAAGAAAAGTACTCGAAAATACTTTCTGAAGTGGTTTCTGAAATATGAATCTCGAACATGTTCAACATTCACCATTAGTGCATGGTGAATGTCGACATTCACCGGTGTAAGTCAGAAATAAGGATATTTAACAAATATTTCGGACATACACCAAGCGACTATGTGAATGTTGACATTCACCGGTGAAAGTCGACATTCTCCAATTTCGGTCTTTCACGGTAACATATATATACACACACATACACACAACTGCGGGGAAGGGAGACTTAGGGTTGGGCTGCAGGGAAGGGAGGGTTAGAGTAATAGAAAGGGTGGGTTAGGGTAAGGGTTGGGGATACTTACTATTCGGAGCCCCGTATTCGGAGCTCCAGGGATCGACTGCTATACCTCTTCAAGGCTGAAGCAATTGTTATTGAAATAGGGCCATCTGCACTTATTTGTGTGTACCTCTTAAACTGTAACTGTCACTCTGTGAGCTGAATCTATTTTCTAGGAAATTGTGACATCAGTGAGGAATGTCTAAGTGATATCCCCTTTTGCCTGGTTACTAGATAGGCTACAATTTTGTTAAATAAGTCTAAATGGAATAAATGTCTCCCCTGGGGCTCATTTATAATGTTTAGTAGCTGAGGTACAGCACCAAATGCTCTTCAGTGATGTCACGGTTTTTAATTTGCGCTGGTGAGGTTGACCAGAGTTCAAGGATTTGGGGAAGATTGGGGTCATTTGTAAAAGAGCAGAATTTTACACTGATACTATATTTAAAATTCAACTGTTATGTTTTATCACCTAAAAACTATTTCTAAGGGATCATCACCTACATATTATTGATTATAATTAAAAAAAAAAATCTTATACAATCAGTAAAATTATTTTTAACACATATATAATTGCATCATAGGCGTTGACAACTTCAAGGCAAGACTTGGTTCAGTACACACATTTCCTATTCCAAGAAGGACACAAAAATAAACCTTGTGACCACAAACAGATGAATTCCACAAATGAGTGAGCTTACACTGCAGCTGAAAGAGGTACATGTCAGGGAAGGTTACTTGTGATATATAATTCCCTTGACTTTTAGTTGGGAAGAGAGAATAGAAAAATACAATCTGTTTCCCTTTCTTGTGAGGTTTTTTTTCCCCGGAAGGTAAAGGGGAGGTACCTTTCAGGGATTTTTTTGCAGCAGCACACTCATTTTGGGCGCAGGGTCGGTCACTTTTTAGCTTGTAATGGGATAAGTGAATAGGCAGAAAGTATTTGTAATGTAAGTTTATCTATGACAAAATTGTAAAAGTAACAACGTTAAGATAAAACAAAAACAATCATATATTGCTAGGTAGCCATGCAGGAGAAAGATCCACAAACCAGGTCAATTTTATTGACCAGTGTCTCCAGAGAATGAAGCATGACATTTGTGAATGAATGAAAAAAAAAAAAAAAATCAATATAGATCTGTAACCTAGCAAAAGCATGTAAGCATCCTGTTAATCTTAAACACTGAATAGAGAAAAGAAGAATATGCAGATGTATACAGCACTTGCATACATATCAATACATACAAGGCCTCACTGTGCATATTTTTACTCTGCAAAATGGAATCAGCAGCTACAGAGACCTAAACAAATGTGTGTTTGTATATTGGTAAAAGAATTGGGGAGACTGGTTAACAAAACCTCACACTATATAAATAAAAGCCCACATAATATCCAACTGGACATTAGTCTACTACAGGTTATATATAAAAATGCAAATAAAGCGAATATTGGAGGAGCTATACTCATATATGGCCACCATGCTATGGGGCTGATTCAGAGTTTGGGAGTAAGGGTAAAAAAAGGTGCAAGTGTACAGATCGGCTAAACCATTTTTCTAAGTAAGGAGTGTTAATTAAAATCTTTTGCATGCAGGGAAAATACTTAACTTTTACGTCCAGAGCTCAAATGCTGCATAGCTGCAGGTTTATTCTATAAAATAGAGTTTACCTAAGAAACTTCACCTCTTAATTTTAATTCTGGTTTCACAATTTAAAATTGCTTTCCCTTGGAATTCAACATGGTATTGCTCTGGTCTACACTTGCACCCAAAAATAGGTGTAAGTGCAACTCTGAATCAGCCCCTATATGTAGGATATCAGTAGTATGGAGGTTCTTAATCTAAACAGCCAGAATTCAAGATATTTTGCACAAACATACTTTTACTTTGGTCAGGGCCAACCTCAAAATACATGGCATGTCAATGTGCAACCAAAACTTATTTTTTATATAAATTGTTCAGAATATGCTGCTGGGTAAAGGCTTAATATCCACAAATAAAATCTGTAGATTGTGAAAACCACTAAAATTCTATCAAAGTGAACTGGTAGGACAATAGTGATTTTTAAAGTACCAGGATTAATATTTCTATGCTTGCATTTAGTGCACCTTTAAGATTACATCAAATTAGCGGAATTGGGGTAATGACTCAAGCAAATCCTTTATAAATCCTCTTTCAATTACAATTTACCATTATATTAATGGGTTGTATTCAGTTACTTGTCATATGCCCCTTCATGTGTAGAAAGCACACCACACTATTCATAGGGGTGCCAGGAGAAGATCTATTCTAAGCAGATACTGTATTACAGGAATTTTCACACTGTACAGATTCCTTCAAATCTCATAAAGTCATAACAAAGTCTCATAATAAAGGCAACTGTTTGTATTTAAAACAAATGTAATGAAACATGTGTAGGAAACAATATAGAAATTGGGCATAAGTTTATAACTTGCTGTAAAGTTAATATGTTGCATAGTATACATTAATATATATTATACACACATAATAATGAATCCTGTCAGGATTATAGCATTTTATCATTAAATAGAAAGATGTGGGCTTGTATTGAATCATTTAGACTGTAGTTAATTTACATGTAAATAAGTGCAACACCAGTAGTCATGTTGATATGTACATGTTAGGCTCTACCCCCAGCAATTAGTGATTGAAAGCTCTTCCTGCAACATCAACACATGGATCAGCAGCTGCAACAGGACCTCCCCCCGTCCACACACACATAACAACGAAAGGAGGGGGTTGGGGAAGAAACTACCAATATAGATGCTACATTACAAAATCATTAAAGATGAAGCGATAGAAGACACACCGAGGATGGGACATACATGACCAGAGATTTACTGCTGTACCCGGTCTGTGTAATGATATTTCCAGGAGGTCCCGCATTCCATTATCGCACAAACACCTCACAAGTGATAGTTATTGTATGAAAATAAACTTTGCAGAGCGATGAACCGTGTAACTAGAAGCTATATTGTCCTCTATATGTACAGAAAGCCTTTCCATGGTCACCTTGCATACATACATACATACATACAATTGCCGGGAGACGCTTATACCGGGTTACACGCGCTTACCTTCCCTCACAGTAGCCGCAGCTCTAAGCTCCGCTGGTAATCCTGCGTCCTGACTATAGCGCCGCGTTTCCCGCAGCAGATGAAAGCAAATCGCTCAGACGGACGGCTTACACTGCACAAGTTCGCGGCGGCAATGTGTGAGCGGGGTCACAAAGCTTCACCATATAGCCCGGCGAGCTGTGCTGTATGCATTTACCGCCCCTGCTCCTCCCACAACTCAGTGTCCGTCTAATCCCATTCATGGGTCAACTGAGTGCAGCAGGGGAGGACAGCCAAGGGGCTATAAAACTCGCCATTGGCAGAACTAGGGCGACTGGAAATACAAAGAGCATTTATTTCACATTCTCACATTTACATGTTGTATGTATTTTGTTTGCTGCCTTTTTTTATTTAAATACACACTGAGTTAGAGTAAAAAATGTACGTGTCATAAATTTAAAGTACACTCAACGCACAAAATATAAACATGTTACAGAGCGCTCACATGGGCCTGGTACACACGTTTTTGGACCCTATCCTTCCTCAATAGTGTCTGCAGCTGTGTATGAAGCATAAGCCACATATCGTCAACCAATCACCCAATGAGTGTACATACTGCCCATTTCTTATACAGAAGAAGGTACAATCAGAAAATGCTGCTTTTATGAACGTTTGAATCCTGTCCATACAGGCTGAGTAAGAAGGACCTGCTTGCAAGTTTACAATCATTAGGACATTGGGGTTTGATACACAAGGGAACATTTTATATATCTTACAATGGACCAGCTGGGTCATATGATCCAGTCACACAGCAGTGTTTTCTGGACTGACAGTAACTTTAGAATGGAAAGATACATTTTGCAAGTTTGTGTAAATTGTTTAATAGAAAGGTAAATTGGATAGAAAAGTATTTGTAAATAGGGTAGACAAAGGTGGTTGGGGAATTTGGTAAGCTTGTCTTAAAAGGTGAGTTTAAAGGGAGAGATCCATTTTGGGGCGATAAATCACAGGAAGATCTGAAGTTGAAGATCTGAAGAGCATGTTCTTCAAAGAATGTGAAAGTTAATAAATGGACATGGTAGAACTGGCCCACCATCCTTTCCATTTAATACCCCACTGAACAAATACTTTTACATTACTTACAAGGTAGTAGATATTACCATCAAATAATAAAAACCAAAATGACTTCAAGATAATAAGATTATGGTCAGTGCTAGCGATAGATGGTTGTAGAACAACTTTTTGTGGCTTATCCAGCCATTCACACTAAATTTGTTACACTAGTAATCAACTAACGTAACACTAATGGGTAACTACTATTAACTAACAAAATCAATCCATTAGGTAACACACATGGAAACACTTTTTGAATTAATTTATTTAGTATGTATTTTAAAAGTTAATTAAATAAAAAATACTTTCACATATAGCAGCCATGTTATTTTTGTGTTTGATAAATTTTGTGTCTATATGTACATATATAAAGTGAACAAAACAGAGACCAGAGACAGGAGGATTACATTATGCATATGTGTTTTATTCTGTCAGGATGCCAAACTGGATCAGATCAATAGCAATCTTCTGGAGATATCACTGACCAACAAGTTTGCTTTTGGTCTCCTGGATCCAGCAGAGGTGGATATTTACAGAACTTAACACATTATTTCATTAACAGACTATAGATCAGGGAAAGAACTATAACATCCCGGGCCCCAGTAATTGGCTACCACTGGCCCAGCTCTCCCCAAAAAAGGGTAATGTGGTAATAGTAAATGGCATTGAGGTATACTTATCATTATGGAACAGTAAATCCTTGATCTATAATAATTATCATTGTCTGAAACTGCAATGATCCGTGTATTCCGTGCTGGTGTTTACTTATATTACCTGCTCGTTCCTGGCATTAAAAGTACATTTAATGTCTTGTTTGCCATAGCAGCTTTTAAGATACCTTTTTTGCTCATGCATGGAAAACTGTGATCACAGAACAGATAACTGCTAATGCACTTCTTTTATACTTAGGTCAGAAGACCTAAGGTGATGTCAAATCTAGTATCTGCAAGCTTTTGCATCTGTTTATGCTTGTTAAAAATCCTCCATTAAGAATTTTCTGTATTAGTATTTGTGTCACCAAAGCTGCACTGCCACAGGGCTAGCTAAAGAATTTAAAGTTTAAATCTGAATTTGGAAATATTTACATGTAATATTTATATTGAACAACAACACAAGGTAGAGGTTGCTTTCTCCTGTCCATGAATAAAATCCCAGTAAGACCTAATAACATACACTGTATAGATAAACAGTATAGTGGTTTAACCTTTCAGTACAGTATTAGGCTTCATAAGTAAAGGTCCGGGGGATGGGTGGTGATAGTAATTCATTTCCTGCAAGATGAACTAAGGAATGTCAAGACTGCAGATGTTAAGAGAATCTGGTATTGGAAATATCACTGTTTGTTATAAGTTAAATGCTTTCTATTACTGTAATAATCTAGAAGGTATTATTATCGAGAGCAGGGCTCAAAGTGAGGGGGGTATACGGGGGTATGTCATATTGTCACTTCTCCTACTGGTTTAATTGAAAAGCTGTAAATCCCCATACTATTATTTCTACGTTTTCATACCGCTACTTCTAAATTTCCACTTCGACCACTGATCAAGAGAGTATATTGAGTAAAAAAGAGAACATAAATGACTTACTAACTAATCAGAGTGTAAGACAGAGGCCTCTTACCTATCTACTTACCTGTCTGTTACCATCCAGTCTTATAATTATACCCAGTTATAGAGATTGTAAAAATTGTAAAGTGCTACGTAATCTGATGATAAAATCCTGTTAATAATGCAAATAAATAAACATAAATATGCATCAATGTAAGCTTTGCCTATCAGGCCACCCATTTGCCTGTCTGCTTTAATTTTCTTGCCACCAACCTCTAGATTATATTGTGTCCAACTTCCTTGTTGTCACCAGCACTCCTGTGTCTTCCTTTATCTTTTCCCTCAGTCAGTCACCCTTATCCTGTCAGCCACAACTATATTCCTGGAGACAGGCTCTGAATGAACTGGTTTGCTCACTTTTTTTCTGCATGTGAAATTAATATGAGAGGTTTTACCCTTTTACTGTCACACCAGCTATTCAGTTCTGAGTATTACACTGTATTGCACTGCTTTATTTACAATGCATAGCTTTGTATTTTACAGTTTTCCAGCACTGTTTTGAACTGATATGACATTTTTAACGTAGTGTCTTTCTGTACACCACTCTGTAAACCTTTGTACCATATAAGTAAGAGAATAATAATGTCACACTCAAGGTTTAGAAGTGGTTCCATGTAAATATGTTGTGTGGAGTTTTGTGGGATTTTTTTTTTTATGTGATAAAAATCCAGTATAACATAACCTCCTTCAACTACAAGATCATTTCTTGCATGACATTCTGCATTACAGACTTCCAGTTAAATAGTTTTACAATCTGTGTGTGTGTGTGTGTGTATATATATATATATATATATATATATATATATATAGATTAAATAGAAGAAATTCAGTTAGGGTAATAGGTAAATAAGTAATAAAGAAGGCCTTGCAAAGTTACTTTTTTTTTTTTCGGAAATGTGTTTATTCTCCAAACTGAATGCCAAATTTTGAGGCATAATGATGCAATTTGAATAATTTATTCTGTGTAATAAAGAGAATGTTTACATTTCTCACCATACTTACAATACATCACAAATGTTTAAGCATTTTCAATAGGAAAGAAAAAAAAAATATATATATAGTGTCCAGAAGGTGTGCACACCTCATACAATTTGTAGTATAGTAGATAACTTAATGATCGGTGCCAGGCCAGGGATACATACACCCAACAATATAAAACCACGAGAGGCCAGCACTCCAAATAAAGACACTCACACAATGTGTAGTTCCAACGTTTCAGGACAAACCTTTCTTCAGGGAACATGATGAACAAAGGTTTGTCCTGAAATGTTGGAACTACACATTGTGTGAGTGTCTTTATTTGGAGTGCTGGCCTCTCGTGGTTTTAAATATATATATATATACATTTACATATATATATATATATAATCCTTTTTATAGAATGTGATATCATATCTTTATCGGATGTCCCTATTTCGAATACTCACCAGTTTCTACATACTCACCCATTCTGATTCACAAATACCTCCGCCGCTATCCCTCCGCCGCTGCTATCGCCGGACCGAGGGAAAGGTGAGTAACCTCTCCAGAGTGCGGGGTCGGGAGGGTTAGGGTCAGGCTGCAGGGGAGGGAAGGTTAGGGTCAAGTTGCAGGAAGGGACAATTAGGGTTAGGCTGCGGGAGATGGTGGGTTAGGGTCAGGCTGCAAGTATGGGAGGGTTAGGGTCAAGCTGCCAGGAAGGGAGGGTTAGGGTAATGAGAGGGTAGGGTTAGAATTAGAAGTGGGGGAATTTTTTTACTTACATTTCTTACATCAGAAATGCATTTCCTCCAATCAGCGCATGCCCTGCCTGTGTGTACAGAGTGGTCATACTGGACATAGGCGGCTTTTCTGCGCATGCACAGATTTGTCACCCAAGCTGTTCAGCTGCATCAGTCCTCCTCCATCATGCTTGATATCCATGACATAAAGCACACTGCTGAGATTATAGTATTACTGTAAGAGTAATACTTTTAGAATAGTGAACTAACTGGCACTGATATAAAAGAGAGACGTTCATGTCAAATACATACATGATGTTAAACAATACGGGCTTTGCCTTTGTGGGAAATCCTAATTAAAGCTAGAATTCTAAATCAGCTATGTACACACTATACATGAGTTTGGGTTGAACCGTTGAGCTCTTATTTTCTAATTGATCAGTAAATTGATCAGTAAAATTAAATGGTTTTAAATATGCGATCAAATGATTTTGTGTAGTTTGCAATGATCAGGCATATATACCAAACACTTGTTTATTGTGTGACTGGAATGATAATCATTATAAAATATGGTATTGAGGAATAAACATACTTGCAAACCCTCCCGGAAGACCCCATAATTTGCCTGTCAAGTGCCAGGACCTCTGCGTCCAGACACTGTGTATGTGTTGCTATGGCAACACATACACAGTGCTTGGACACAGCGGTCTGGGCACTGTGTATGTGACAACACAATGTCTGGGAAGTAAAGGCCCCGCGCGGGCCCGCGGCAGCCAGTACAGTGATGATAAACCTGGCGGCACTGTACTGGCTGCTGTGGCTCCACGCGGGGCCTTTACTTCACACATGCAAGTCTGGCGGGTGATGTTCTGGAATAGATGCGGAGCCCCCTGACCCACGGGGCCCTAGGTGGCCACCTATGCCATGGGCGCTTATGCATCCAGGAAGGAGATTTAAAAAACATGGACTGTTAGTAGTGCTTGCGGATGGGTTGAGAACCCCTGCACTAGAGTGATTATTGAAAACAGCATGAAATCCCTGAAAATCTTCATGATTCCCTAGCTATATCGGCACCATACAATGCATGTGTTTCAGACAATAATCGGCAGAAAATTTAACAAAAACACAGATTTTTCATCTGCTTTAATTGTATCCCAAAATAAATTGTATTTACTTATACACCATCCAATATTTTGTTTTTGGCGTACAATTTTTCTTAAAAATTAACATAACAGGCTGTCCTGGGGATTTGTCATCGTGGTTGTTGGAGGAAGGAATGGCTTAAGAAGAGAGAACCATTTTCTCATATGTCCCTTGTGCAGGAAATTCGTGAGAATATTTCAGACTTACCTGTACTTGCTTCGTGTTGTGTCTCCCTACATCCAAAGGCAGGACACAAAGGTGAGGTTAGCCATCATAGCTGAGCAATGTCTTGTGGCTACCTTGAGGTTTTTGGCAACAGTAAGGTCATTTGAGGACTTAAAGATCAGCAGTGCTATTACTGTTCAGGCTTTGGAGAGAATCATACTGGAGACCTGTGAGGTTATGTATCTGGCTTTGAAAGTTGAATATTTGACGGTATGTAACCTAATTCATTTACTGTGTTGTGTCAAATGTACCCATATTTGTAAATGTTTGTGTTATTGGAATGCCAAAAAAACTACACACAAACATTATCCATTTGTAAACTTTATATAAAAAAAACTTTTTAACAAATAAATAACGCTTAAGAACAAATATAAATATAAACCTTTTAAAACCCTAATAATAAAAAACATATGATAAAACGCGTTGGTGACACGCCCACCACACACCTCTCTATCGGATCAGCGCACAAGTGGAAATTCCATCATGGACAAGCTGACAGATGGACATTTGGAGCCAAAGGACCCCAGATCACGAGGAAAGGATCGCTGTTCCGCTGTCTCCTACCACGTAGTGATATGCGAATAACCAAGTTTATATCCGGTACAAGCAATTGTCTATCGATGTTTTTTAACTAATAAAACTGTATTTTACCATGAAGCGCCCCCTTCTTGTTGCTTCTATGTTTTAGTTGAACACACCAAATAAGTGTTCGAATTAAAGGGGAAGATGCGGTCTCTGCAAAAGGAACCTGGTGTTTATATATATTTACTGGACTGGACTATTGGACTAATTGGACATCTAAAAGATTAAGGAAGTGCGCACTCCTGAATTCCTATATATATATATATATATATATATATATATAAAACAAAAAATAATAATAATAATAAACCTTAAAACTATAACAACAAAACTATATCAACAATACAGTAACACTAAAAAACAATAAACTATAATACTAATCTTTTCTTTTTACAAATTTCCATAATTGTATGGCTTTTGAAAGTTGTGGTCTCCAAAAGGTGTTCTTGGGGTTGAAGTGGCTGAAGGGCTATACAGGTGACATTGCGCAGACATTTGCAAGGTACAGGATGGTTCATAGGTTGGTAGTAAGGGTTGGATGTAAGGTTTGCCAGGTAGGTGTCACAACTATATAGCACCTCAGTAACCATCCTATCTGTATCATCAACACACTGTTCCTCAATCACTTTCAATTTGCTTGCATACACCACACCCATAGCATCAGAGTGGTCTATGGGCCTAGTGGAAAAAAACTTCTCCGCCAACCCTATTAGTCACGTTGTCCTGGCAGTGGGGCAAAGTCTTTTCCTCCCCCTGACTGGCACGGGTTGTAGTCATATTTCCGGCGATAAAAATACAGACGATAAAAATACCTCCACGAGGGTACCGGCGGTGAAAATCCCAACACCACAAAAATACCGGCGGTGAAAATCCCGAAACTAAAAAAATACCGGCGATGAAAATCCCGACACCAAAAAAATACCGGCACCCAAAAAATGCCGGCATAAAAAAAATCCCGGCCACTAATAAATCCTGACACATAAAAAATACCGGCACCAAAAAAATCCAGACGCATTAAAAATACCGGCAAAAAAAAAATACCTGCAATTTAAAAACCCTCCCGCTAAGCAGTACCCCACAATAAATACTTACAGTTATAATCCCGACTCCCATGACGTCTGGTAAGGTCCTGATGTTTAGCATCGCGCCAACAGACCTTCTACATGCAAATAGCAAAGTGCATATAGAAGGTCTGGGCGCCTGCAAAACATCAGAGCCGGAATAGACGGCATATAGAAGGTCTGGGCGCTATGCTAAACATCAGAGCCGGAATAGACGCTTTGTCTGATGTTTAGCATAGCGCCAACACCACCTACATGGCATCTATTCAGGCTCTAATGTTTAGCATCGCGGCCAGACCTTCTACATGCCAATAGCAAAGTGCATATAGAAGGTCTAGGCGCCTGCAAAACATCAGAGCCGGAATAGACGCCATGTAGAAGGTCTGGGCGCTATGCTAAACATCAGAGCCGGAATAGACGCCTTGTCTGATGTTTAGCAAAGCGCCAACACCACCTACATGGCATCTATTCAGGCTCTAATGTTTAGCATCGCGCAAATGCAAAACATCAGAGGCAAAGTAAAGTGCATATAGAAGGTCTGGGCGCCTGCAAAACATCAGAGCCTGACCAGACGGCATGTAGCAGGTCTTCACGCTATGCTAAACATAAGAGCCTGACCAGGCGCCAAGTCTGATGTTTAGCATCGCACCCACCTACATGGCTAATATTTTTAAATCCGTATTTACCAAAGATATGGGATGATAAGAGGTAACCAGTTGGGGATCTCTGTCTGGCTTGGGCAGAAGAATCGTATACATGTTGTTAAAGGAGTCATCACAACGACCGTGGTGAAAAATGACATTATATAGGTTAGTCAGGGGTTCTATTAGATTATGGGTTAGTATAATATAATAGTTAGCAGTAAGACCATCTGGTCCTGGGGCCTTACCCAGGTGCATAGACTTAATGGTATTTAAAACTTCTTCTGTTGTCCTCCTCTCCTCTAAGACTACCCGCTGTTCTGAGGTTAAGTTTCAAAGATTTTTAAAACACAATTACAGACCCCACGGCGCTAATGAGCGCTTGGCTGGCATTGGGCTATATATATAGCCTCTGCCGGCGTTGGAAATCCCAATTTACAGATACTTTACGTGATACTTTGGAAATTTCCCACGCCGGCAGAGGCTATATATATAGCCCAATGCCAGCCAAGCGCTCATTAGCGCCGGGGATGTCCTGCATGCAGGACATCATGTAGCGTCGCTCCGGGACCCCTGTGGAATAAAAGCTTAGAAGACTGGACCTGGACCCCTGTGGATTAAAAGCTTAGAAGACTGGACCCCCCTCTGGATTAAAAGCTTAGAAGACTGGACCTGGACAAAGCTGTCAGAGCAGCATAGTACTAGCCCTGACCCCCCTCTTCTGCTAGGATTATTGGTCCCAGCAGAGTAGGTGTATGGTGCCGATAATGGGACATTTCCCTAGCTGGAAATCGTCCCTTTTATCGGCCCACCCCCTGATGGGACCGATAATTGTTCTAGTGTTTGCCCAGCTTAAGTGCCTACAAAACTGCAAAAAGGTTATTACTATTAGAGGACTTTTTAAACAGGCAAAACAAGCCATAGATAATATCCAACATAATTATTATTGTTGGGGCAATAAGGCCAGCCGTCTTTTAGCTACAATGGCAAAACCAAAGATTACATCACATCTGTATGACACCCTGGAACGCGAGAGATCCTCACGCCCAGGACTTTCAAAAAAGTGTACCCTCCTACCCCTTCACAAAATGGAATAGAGAGGGCATCTTTAACCTCTATCAATTTACCCATATAAATGGTTAACACCCTCTTACATTTGTAGAAGCAAGGTAAAAATATGATCTTTTCTATTAGCATACTTCCAGGCAAAACACAATATGAACCATATATTATGTGTATTGTCTGACATGGACTTAAATAATCAATTAGATAATGTGTAGAAAAAGCCTCCTCCCCCATGTAAATCTATAGCAGTTCATTATAATATACTCCGGAAAGACATGGATCACACCCGAACAGAAATGTCCCAATGGATAATTTAATTTCCACAACAACTATAGATAAATTACTAAAGATCCTCTCTAATTCAAGGAAGATAATTAGTGCCAGTATGTATGTATGTAATTGTATATGGAATCATATCAAAATATTTTTCATTGAACTTCTCTTTCTCCTAGCAGGAGATTCCAAATAGGTACAATAGATTCTCCAGAATGTCAGAGATCACCATGGGCAGATTTATTTCATAGCCTTTGTGAATGTCCCTTGATCAGACATTTCTGGTTAAAAGTTAAAGGCATGCAGAGCAATATTTTCTCTCATATGTTCCAATTACCCCTGAATGGGCCATTTTGGGTATACTTCCTAACACGTAATAAATACAAGAAATTACTATTGGCAATTAATTCAGCAGCAAGAAAAGCTGCATTGCAGCAGTGGACAGGGACGGACAGATACCATTTCCATTGTATGAAGAAAAATTGCTTCACGTCTTTCGAATGGACTGGATTGATGCTTATAGATAAGGAAATAAAATCAGGTAAATTAATTTCTACATGGCAAACATATATAGCCACATGATCTCTCATGGTATTTGATACGGATTATGTCAGGTGACCCTCCAATAATTACTGAGGGGGAAATATAAATAACAAAGCTGTTAGGTTATCCCCTGGGCTCCATATGGTCTTTTTATTGTTTATAAACAATTTCTTGTTCCACAATATTATGCAAATATAATATAGATACTTAGGGGTAAATTTACTTTTTTTGGTGATTTTTTGGGGAGATTGCAAACTAGCTGAATTCACTAAAAAAAAAAAAAATCGCTGAAAAATCCCCCAAAAAATTGTCATAAAAAAGGGCAGAGTTTGTGTGTCGATTCAGTTTAAATTGCCACACTCTGTGCTCCTTAGTAAAAAAAAAATAAACATTTTTTAAACAAATGTATTTTAAATGTAAAAAAGCAATGGGTGGCATTCTATTAACCATTAGCAGCATGCATAGTAATAGAAGGCACATCATGCCCATGTGTTGCAGGGCATGATGTGACTTTTAGTACTATAAGCATCAGCATGCTATGTGTTAATGGTATGCCCTGAATAATGTGTCCTATGAGAATGTTAGGAAAAAACATTAATAGCGTGTCCCCAATATACTGTAAAAAGTACCTACATAATTGTCCCTTAAGTAGAAGTGCTTCGTTATATGTTATTTAAATATTACTGCCCCGATAGATGATAATAAAATAGTGTTGCACCGATAGATGAGAATAAAATAATGTTGCCTCGTTAGATGAGAATTCAATAGTGTTGACCGGAGAGATGATGAAATAGTATTGCCCCGATAGATGATAATAAAATAGTATTACCCAGATAGATGATAATAAAATAGTATTGCCCCAATAGATGATAATAAAATAGTGTTGCCCTGATAGATGATAATAAAATAGTGTTGCCCTGATAGATGATAATAAAATAATATTTCCCCAACAGATGATAATAAAATAGTGTTGCCCCGACAGATGATAACAAAATTAGATGATAATCTAACAGAGAGGGATGGTGATGTAGTTTCACTAATTCACTTTGTTAGGTTCTTTATTGTACACAGTAAGCAGATTTGCTCCCAACTAATGTAATCCATTATGCTGATAACTGTAGATAAACCAAGTCATAAATACGCCAGACCTTACAATAAGGAGTCCACAGTAAAGTCAGTGTGTCAGAAAATTAAGCAGCCTTGATGTTTTTCATTGAACTTTACTCAATTTCATTAGAAGGAATTGTGGGTATAGGGTCCACCCCTGTATTTAAACCCTGTCATTAATACTATTCATCTGTATGAATCTTAAAGTAAAACCAAATAAATATATATTTTTCCTGATAAATTATTACAAAACATCAGTATCAAATGTATAAATAGCAAAACATAAATAATTGGAAATAATAATAATAATAATAATAATAATAATAAAACAAAATTAATATCAATGGAATTACAGAAACATTTAAAATTATATTAAATAAAAATAACAATAAATGACCTAAAGTCTACTTAGCCAAAATCTAAATCAACAATTTCATTAAAGTCTTCAGGAGACAGTGATTGTAGTATCCAAAAAGCTTCTTGGGAATGCAGGCGTTTATATCGATCACTGCATCTGGCAGTTGGAACTATAGACTCTATTTCCAAAATTTTCAAAAAGGAAAGGAGTCCTTTATGAACTTTATGCCTGTGTTCCAGGAAGTGATAACGTAAAGCCCTAGTGGTCTTCCGAATGTATTGGAGGCCACATCCACACATCATCAAATAGATTACATTTTGTGTTCTCGCCTTCTTAAAAACAACCATAGGCTTACAGGAAAAATTGCTTTTTAATACCGGATCCAAAAAAGAGGGTTGAGTAATTCTTCTTAATCATTTTTGATATCTTACCTGCAGAAAGAGTCTATTGCATTGCCGACGACATACAGAGAGATATATCGGTTAATCCCTCTCCAGCATCTTTACTCTAAAGAGACACTATTTCGGGCTTTAGCGGGCCACTAATCATCTGTGTGCGATACACACATTATTGTACATCAAATGCAAATTGTCCTAAGGATTTCCATTAACCAGACTATTAATCCATACCAATTAGTATTTCATATGCTTTTCGGGTTCTACCACATTGTTGTGCCTGTATAATTATTTGTAGAGGTCATATTGCTGCATATACCTGCTTGTTACTAATACAGTTTTAATATTATTATGGTCTTTATATATTAAATATTTTCATAATTACTCCTGTCGAGATTCCATAAGTTTCTTTCTAGCGCATCTTCCACTTTTCCTTTTGCATTTCCTGTTAACAGATTGGCAGTTTCTGTTTGGCAGATAGCGCTCTGAAATTAACTTTTATCTTTCCTATCCGCCTAGCTCGAGTCAGACTTCTTTTAGTTTTAAATGAATTGATATATTTTTACGCTTGATGTAAAAATAGATCAGTGGAGGAATAATTTCGGCGAATTCGCCTCAAGTGTCCCTTGGGTATATTAGATACCCACTTTCTATGATGATTATTAGTTTAATCCAAAAAATTATTAGTAACAACAGGTTTGACATATATACTAGTCAGAATATTATTATTTTGGATAGAAACTGTTATGTCTAAAAATTTCATGGTAGAGGGGTGTATCTCATATGCAAAGGAAAGATTATAATTATTGTTATTGAAACCTGTCAAGAAGGAAACAAGGGAATCCTGTGGGCCGTCGCAAATGAAAAATAAATCATTAATGTAACGGTGATAATTGACTGGCCCTGTGCCAGCCTCACAAAGGACCCCATGTACAGGTTTGCGAAACTTGGCACAAAGCTAGTCCCCATCGCTGTTCTGTGTATCTGAAGATAAAAAGAAACAAAAAATTATTGTGAGTCAAAATATATTGAATAGATTGTAATAACATTTTTTGGTGTCTCTCAGAGAGCGTGCCATCTAATAACATTGCTTTATGGACAGACCTGATACCTTCCTCATGAGGGATGTTAGTGTACATCGCCTGAACATCACAGGTGGCAACAGAGCCGGCCCATACCAATTTGGTGCCCTAGGCAAGATTTTCAATGGTGCCTCCCCTTTGCATGTGAAAAGGATATGTTGGAGTGCACAACTAGTACAAGCAGACGCTTACAGGTTTATTATATAGAAGACAGGGAGAAGAAGAGAAAAAAAAGACTACTCATGAGTAGCGGGAGAGTCTGCATACCAAGCAATTTTAAAAAACATATAAAGGGGTAGATGCAGACCCAAGTTCGCATTACATGCGTGCGGGGGTCTGTAAGTATGACCACATAGCGGGGAGTACATGCCCCCTGCACTCCCCTCTCTCGGTAGGAAATCTGGACACTTACGCTTCCCCCGCCCCGACACTTAAATAACATGCCTATCTCCGCCTATATTGTGGAGATACGGCCAACGTAAAACTGAAGCCAAAGTTACGTACACCAGCTGGTACGTACGCGTAATGCCGATGCGCGCAGCGTGCATAATTCTAATGTTGGCCGTATCTCAGGATCTGGCCCAAAAATTGTAATAATAAATACTATGACGCCATTTATTATAGAAAAAATTATGCAGATGGATGAATGGGTATTGGTATAATAATATTGTGCAATTTTGAGTCCTGATGGTCATGGAGTGATGGAGTGTGTTATATATATAT